>ML831245.1:44785-80311 GCA_009831015.1 Picea engelmannii
TTAATAAAAAGATGCTTTTCCCGTCCCAAATACATGAATCTTATCTATGTTATTTGAGTTGTGTTTAATCTCTAACCCTCTAGTAGATCAGTAGCATGCATGCGTAGTTTTGTCTTGATTGCAGGATCGCTTTGTGGAAGGAGTAGCAGCAGCAAGGAGATAAAAGCTCAATGGAGGATCTACTTCAACCGTCGATAAGAAGGTTAGTTGATTCTTCCATTGTTTGCCTGAGAAAAAGGGTTATAGGTTTGGGTAGGAGGTTAAAAGTAGCTTATGAAGGGTCATGATCTGCATGCAAGTTTAAAACCCTAGCTTGCTAGTCCGTAGGGTAGAATACCCCACAACAGTGCATCATCTCCCCTGAATAAAATGACGTTCCCCAAGAACAGGGGAATGAAAAACAACTAGCAATAACACCCTCGACTGTGGTAATAACAGAAGAAATCAGGCAAGGGAGGAACACAGTCGAATCATAAGACTATGATAAGGATGAAATTCCCTCCTCTCTGTTCCACAAAAGACTGATGATAACGAAACCCACTGTATATCCTAACTTGGACATTGTAGGGGAACTCATGAATTTATACATCAAAATTCCACTCCTGCAAGCCCTGCAAGACATACCGATCTACGCAAAGACAATCAAGGAGCTATGTGGGAGGAAGCCCGTCAGAAAAATAAAAAATTTATCATTAACAGTTCATGTAGTGGGAGCCTTATCTGATCTAATTTTGGGTAGAGAAACACCAGTTAAATATGCAGATCCGGGCAACCCCATAGTAACAGTTCAGATTCAGGGTTGTTCCTTTCCAAATACCCTAGTTTATTTGGGGGAGGCCATCAATATTCTAACTATGGAAACTTGCAATGCCCTAGGTTTTCACTCTTTCGACCCAACCCCGATTATGTTGCAATGGGCCGATCGATCAATGGTCAAACCACTCGACACACTACATGATATAGCCATTTCAGTTGATTCTTGGGAATATCTCGCAGATTTTCTCATCATCACCCCAAAAAGTGGACTTAAAGGGCATCCATTGATATTGGGCAGACCATGGCTCGCGATAGCTAATGCGTACATAGGCTGTCGATAGGGTACAATGACAATTTCTAGAGGAGGTGTTACAAGGAATCTCATCTTATATCCTCCAGCCAAACCTAGGCCAATGATTATACACCCGCAATTGCCACCACCACGATATCCCGAGAAGGATCTGCGTGCCCCACTAACGATGGAAGAAGCCCTCAAGCACAAGAACTATCTAGAGGATGATGTAATCAGTGGGTTTATTAACAACCCAACCATTGTAAGTAACCCAACATGCTAGATGCTCCAAGTTGTTCTAGACTGTGAAGCACAGGGAGACCCACTGGAAGATTTAATGGAACAACAAATTCCGACTACTGTTGTTCACAACAACAAATCCATTTAGATCACACCAGGGAAGTCTCTGAACATTAATACCAACCTAGAAGAGCAACAACAACAAAATATAATCCAAACTCTCTCTAAATACCAACAAGCTTTTGCCTGGGAGTACTTTGATATGAAAGGTATTGATCCACAACTCTGCACACACCACATTTATATTGAGAAAGACATCCAACCTATTCGACAACTGCAAAGAAGACTGAAACCCCACCTCAAAGATATTGTTAAAAAAGAGCTACAAAAGATGTTGGACATAGATTTTATATACCCTATCTCAGATAGTTGATGGGTTTCCCCATTAGTCATCGCCCCAAAGAAAAACGCAAAATGGCAAATCTACGTTGATTACAGGGAACTAAAAAAAGATACTCAAAAAGATCATTTTCCATTACCTTTCATCGATCAAGTCCTAGATACCTTGGCAGGGAAGAAATTATTCTCTTTCCTAGAGGGTTTTAGTGGCTACAATCAGATCCAAATTACCCCAGAAGATCAAGATAAAACGACATTCACATATCCCTGGGTTACCTTTTCCTACAAAGTATTTCCCTTTGGACTTTGTAATGCCCCAACTACATTCCAAAGGGCCATTCTGAGCATATTCAGGGATCTGATTAGCGAAGGGCTTGAAGTCTACATGGGTGATTTCACCCTGTACGGTGATGACTTCGATCAAGCCTTGAATAATCTGGAGAAGGTATTGGAACGATGCATCACTACCAGGTTATGTTTAAGCCACGAAAAATGTCACATGATGATGATAGAAGGTGTGGTATTAAGGCACTACATTTCTACAGATGGAATTAGAGTAGACCCAACAAAAATTGAGGTAATTCTTAATCTACCTACTCCACACACATAAACCGAGGTACGTAGTTTCCTTGGGGCTTCAGGATACTATCGCGGATTTATGCCAAATTTTTCAAAAACCGCTGTGCCTTTACATGCTTTGATAGGTAATGTAGAATTTCAATGGTCTGACAAATGCGATGTGGCTTTTGCACGACTCAAGAAACTGGTCTCAACAGTGCCAGTGTTGAGAGGACCTAATTGGAAAATACCATTACAAATTTCCACTAACGCCTCAGACATTTCCATAGGCGTTGTTCTGGGACAGGAAGAAGAAAAGAAACCCTACGCCATTTATTTCATTAGCAAGAATCTAACTCCAACCAAACTTAATCATACAATAACAGAGAAAGTGTTCTTAGTTTTTATACATGCCATCAATAAATTTCTTCATTATATAACAGGCTATCTAGTTATCTTGTATACTGATCATTCTCCCATTAGATATCTAGATGATAAACCAATTACTAATGGACGGGTCACTTGATGGTTTTTATTATTGCAGGAATTTGATATCACCATCAAATATCAACCTGGGAGAGAAAATATTCTCGCAGACTTACTGTCCCGCATCCCAAAAACATAAGACTCATTAACCACTGAGGATCAATTCCCAGATGAGCATCTGTTTGTTGTCGACACAAAACCACCTTGGTATGTTGATGTAGCAAATTATCTAGTAGCGGGAAGATTACCGACACATTTATCATCCAGGGAAAGATGACTGATCATCCAATGTAGCGCACGATTCACTTGGATCAGTGGATATCTTTTCCACACAGGAGCTGATCTCCAGATCCGACGATGCATACGAGAGGATGAAATCTATGACATATTGAAAGAAGGACATGAAGAGCCCTGTGGGGGGAATTTTGCAGACCGCAAGACTGGACACAAAATATTACAGATGGGCTATTATTGGCCCTCAATATTCAGAGATGCCAAGAAATATGTTCAGACATGCGACAACTATTAGTGGATGGGAAAACCAGGTCAGGCTGATGAAATACCCTTGAAAACACAACTAGTCATAGAACCATTTGAAATATGGGCGATGGACTTCGTCGGTCCCTTTAATCCAAATTCAAATTAAAAGGCCTATATTTTCGTTGCAATGGACTACATGACCAAATGGGTAGAGGTGGAAGCTTTACTAAATGCAATAGAAGAAGTAGTCATCAAATTCCTTTTCAAATTGTTTGTATGGTATGGACTACCCAGATAAATAATTACTAATGGAGGGTCACAATTTATAGGCCATAGAATCACCACCAACCTAGATAGCTATCACATCAAGCATGGAGTTACATCTCCATACCACCCACAAGCAAACGTGCAAGTAGAAAGCACCAATAAGGTCCTAGAGGAAATTCTGATGAAGACTGTCTCAAAAAACTGACAAAATTGGGATACTGAGCTCCCAAATGCCTTATGGGCTTATCATACAACATAGAATAACACCACTAGCTACTCTCCTTACCATCTAGTCTATGGTAAAGAACCCATTTTCCCAATAGAATTCGAGATCAAGACCCTAAGAATGGCGCAGGAAATTGGACCAAATCTTACAGAAGCACATAAATGGCGCCTTCAGCAACTCAACGAATTGGATGAAGCATGCTTGTTTGTTGTGGTGCACACAACTGTTATCCAGCAACAGAGAGCAACCTGGCACGCCAAGCATATAATGAAGAAATCATTCAAGAAAGGCGACTGGGTGCTCCTCTATGATTCCAGATTTCAGGACTTTCCTGGGAAATTACAGACACAATGGCTAGGGTTGTATGAAATCAATGAAGTCCATGATAATGGCACAGTTACTTTGAGCACCATCGATGGGTCTAGATCACACTTTCTGGTCAATGGACACCGGTTGCGACTTTACCACCAGCCACCTTCAAAAGATTATTTCTATCAAGAAGTAAGTAAAGACCCTACGGTGCAGATTTTGGCTGGCTGGGAAGGTAACCCAGCCAACCCAACTCCATAAATGATGTATTTTGTTTATATTTTACATATTGTACATATTTTTCCAACTAAGTGGTTAGTTTTTTCTTTGTTTTATAAAAAGTCATCTAGGAAACAAGAATCAGGACAGATAACTACAATTAGCACCTTCTTTTGTTCCATACTCCCATTTTGTTTTATCATACAGACTCTGTCTTTTACATGTTCATGACGATGTTGTTCCTTTTCGCGCAACTGTTGTTCCTCTCTCGCGCGCCTGTTGTTCCTTTTTGGAATGAAACAACTATTGTTCCATTTCTCGCACGCCTGTTGTTTCATTTTGAATGGAACATCTGTTGTTCCTTTTCGCGCACCTGCTGTTCCTTTTCGCACAACTGTTGTTCCTTTCTCACATGCCTGCTGTTCCTTTTTGGAATAGAACATCTGTTGTTCCCTTTCTCACGCGCCTGTTGTTTCCTTTTGAATGGAACAACTGCTATTCCTTTTCACACACCTATTGTTCCTTTCTCGTGCGCCTGCTATTCCTTTTTGGATGAAACAACTGTTGTTCCATTTTAGCACAATTGTTGTTCCTTTCATGAACAACTGTGGTTCCTTTTTGAATGGAACAGCTGTTGTTCCCTTTTTTCACACCTACTATTCCTTTTTTGAATAGAACAATTGTTGTTCCTTTTCGCACGATTGCAGTTCCCTTATTTACCATTCAAATGCTAGCCATTCCTTTGGAAGTGCGGCTTTCATCAATTAATTTTCACCAGCACTATTTCTAATTGTCATTACAACAATCTGTCATTATTTTGTGGATGGTCCCTCACACCTTATTAAAAATAAATAAAAATTCGTGGAATAATCTCTCCGAAATATTTTAAACCTTGTTCATAATCAATCGCCACTATAAGATGTTTCTTTCCCTTAGATACAAACATACCTGAATGATATTCTACCTCTATATTATAAGGAATCTTCAACGCACTTTTACTTGGCATCTTTACACTTCCTTATACCATCCCTTACTCTTAAGGAGTAGATGAGCCTCCCTTAAAAAAAATATTAAAAAAAATAAAATAAAATAATATATATATATATATATATAATAAAATTTTCCCATAAAGAACGGGGGATCTCATCACGAGCCAACCCACCACGATCATAGGATACTAACCTAAGTGACATTCCCACTATGGCTACCACACCAGGGAAATGGCCTTTGACATTTTCTTTTGTCAAAGGACAAGAGGTCTCATCACGAGATGACTTGTTCACTTAAGTTATAATCTAGTGAGTGGCATTGTCATCATCTGGCTACCAAACTAGGATAATGGTCTTTTTGGGAAAAGACAATTCAAATATTTATTAAGAAAAGATACAAATAAATAAAGATACACAACAAAAACCTTTTTCATAAAGAATGGGGGGTCTCATCATGAACCAACCTACCAAAGTCATAGGATACTAACCTAAGTGACATTCCCACTATGGCTACCACACCAGGGCAATGGACTTTGACATTTTCTTTTATCAAAGGACAAGAAGTCTCATCACGAGCTGGCTTGTTCACTTAAGTTATAATATAGTGAGTGGCATTATCATCATCTGGCGACCAAACCAGGATAATGGTCTTTTTGAAAAAATGATCCGCATGTGTATTAAGGATAAAGGCTCATCTAAGGGTTAAAAGGCAACCCTGCCAAGGCTATGGACGCCTGTGAGCAGCAGCGGCTCTGCCTGTGGTATGGAAGATTATCCCAAAATACCAAGTTTCTGCGTGTCTCTAGATCTCCTTTACTCAAATAATGAGGCTATTATATCAGTTATACTCAACCACCCAGAAAAGTAACAATATTATGTTATGTGGACATATTAAAAAAAAAAAGACATAGATTTAATTTTTTTTTGATTGATTTTCTCCATAAATCACTTTTTTTGCACATAGGTGTAATAACTTTACAAATTCTATGCATCAAACGAATATTGTTTAAATGATTTTTGGTGGCATGTGTCTTTTTGAAAATTATCTATGGTTAGCCCCTACTGGTGGCGGCAATGCAATCATTACCTCTCACCCGAAAATAACTGCACTCATTGCTTCTGCCTACACTGACGGTTGAGGATGACCTCTACATTAATGAGGGGGATGCTCGGCACACTTCCCAACTAGCTGTAATGATTGCAATAAATAAAAAAACCCACATCTTTATACATTCGTTGTTACTGATATTTTCCATTTCTGGCATCTGTTTCTCCAAAGCTAGTCTAACCAAATTTGTAAACAGGAATGATAGTTGTTATTTCTTTCACACATAAATATGGGTGGCAGAAGTGTGCAAAGAGAGCCGACATTACTCTAGATTACAGAACAGGCAAGAGAAATCCTACATCTCCTAGGGTGGACTGAGTACTTCAACCGCTTGCAAGGTTATGATAGAAACGTCACGCTTGAATTCATTCAAAACCTGCAAGGATAAATCTCTACAGTCCAAGGCATACAAATCTCAGTTACCTCAGAAATCGTAGCGGAAGTCACAGGCCTCCCTAACACAGGCATTCAATGGACATGGAAATACATGAAGTTGAGGGAAGCCATGTAATCTTTCACAGAACCGGGGGAAGAATTGGATAAAAAAGGAAAGGGACTTAATCCCAGTACCCTCAGTGAACCGTGGAAGGAATTGGCAGGAATAGTTCAACAGTATATCACCTGCGATGGACGATATGATGTAATTCGACCTTGCCATCTCAAATTGCTGGTAGCCTTGAAGAAACTATTAGTACTTAATTTACCTTTCTTCCTGCATACCATACTACATGAAGTTTCCTTGAGAACACAAAAGTTCAAGGATCCTGTTACTGTCATTAGCCACCACAGATTAGTAAAACTAATAGTGGATAAAGCATTGAGTCAAACTCAGTTGACTTGGGAGAATTTGATTGAGGCCAATAGACCTCCATAATTGGAGCAGGTGACCACCACCCAAAAAGAATTTCCACCACCTCAAATCGAATTTGAAGTAGAACTTGCTCAAATCCCTTAGGCCCAGACCTCACAGACTCAAGCATTAACAAAAATAAAGAAGAGAACAATGTTTTCTCTTAGATCCCCCCCTAGGACAAGGAAGAGAAGAAAAAAAATCCAGGAAACAACTAAAGAAATTCAGGATGCAACAGAGCATCCTGAAGAACTTCAGAGTTCCATAGAACAACCTTTACAGGAAAATGTTCAAGGAATTGAGCAAGTAGAGCAAACAACACAAAAAGATAATCAGGGAGACACCCAACCTGCAGTAGAGCACCTGACAAGACACTTTTTGAAGAGATATGAGATAGAAATAGCTCAGGTTTTGGGGAATTTAGGAACCTTAACTGACAGAGATGAAAATAATATGGAAAAAGACCCAGAACTAGCCTCCTCTTCAAAACCAGTTGAAGAATTTCTTGACATTGAAATGTCTTTTCCAGAGGACACGACATAGGAGGAATTTCTTTTTGAAAAAGGAGACCCTCTTGGAAAACCAAAGCACTTGGAAAGAATAGAGGGACAACCATCCACTGAACGAAATGAATAATACCTTGAGATCCCTCATAAACAAAAATCTGCCAAAAACTAGAAACAAATTAGGAAATTAAAGAAAGAAAACAAATTGTTGAAGAAGAAGGCTAAGAGGGTTGTGATATTAGAGAAGAAGGTGGGAAAACTCAAGGAGATTATCAAGGAATTGAGGAAACAGTTGGAACTAGCAGACAAGATCCATAGAAGAAAGAAAAAAAAAAGGGCAAGATGCAAGGAAGAAACCCTCTTCCTAAGAAAGCAGCTAGTAAAACTTTTGTAGGAATACAAACAGATTCTGAGGAATTAATGCTAGAAGAAGTAGTAGTTCAGGATGAAGATGTAATTCCTGTAGAAACACAAGAGATGGTTGATACTGAGATACAAATAGACACTCGGATTTTAGAGGAAATAACTCAACTTTTTGAGAAAAATGCTACTATTAGGAGACTGGAGGAAGAACTACTGCAGTCTCAACAAACCCTGACTCAAAACAGAGGCAAATTACTGATGATAACAGAGCAGTCCCAGGAAAAGAGTACTATCATGAATAGACTAGAAGCAGAGCTTGTACATAACCAGTAAGCATTAATTCACTGCAGAGAAGAAATGAATGAATATCAAACATCCCAATCTCGGGCACAGGGTGCCATCATACATAAGCTAAAAGAAGAATTGGGACAATCCCAACAAGCATTAATTCAATCCAGGGAAGAGATGAGTGCTATGGAAGAATACCAAGCATCTCAATCTCAAGCACAGAGTGTCATCATCGATAGACTAAAAGCAGAACTTACACAAACACAACAAGCATTGGTCCAACACCAACATGAAATGGTAACTAGGACTAAATATCAAAGGGTTGTTAAAGAATTGAAGGACGTGACAGCAATAGAGGGTGAAACTTATGCTACGCTTATCAGAGCCCAAGAGAAGACCAAAAAGGTGCAAACCCAATTGGAAGAAGATTTGGAGCAAATCAAACACATCTGTGATGTCTACTCTGATGCCATCAATTGCAGAGCCCCTACCACTAATTATGTTTTATTCTTGCTGGAACGGTATCTATTGTTGAGAGTAAAGGCCATCAGAGCAGGTAAACCCATTTCATTTGCCACTGTTCTAGAATTTATTTCATGTTTCAGAGATCGGGAAGAGAAGGTACAATATCTTCTGTGTGAATTATATTTCCATAATCTCATTTTGGATGAAGTTAGAGGAGACAACCCTAGACTCTTCATAGGGGACATACAGTTCTAAGAATTCATGTCCTTTACTAGAAACCAGGTCAGATGGGGTAAGGCTAATAAAATGTTCATAAACAGAGAAAATGGTTTAGATCTTTGGATTAGAAGAGATCCTCCAAAATCCTTCCCAACCATCATGCGACACAAGACCTTCATGAAAAGGGTAGGGGTTGTGGACTCATTGGCTCCTATCCATTTACATGTCATCCGCTCAGGTATCACATATTTTGGAGAATTCAAGGAAGAAGCTCTTGCTGCTTCCAAGCTAAGATGGGATGTATCCTCTGATGAGGTTAAAACTAGAGAGCCCTTTTGATTTAGGAATTTCTTTGTAGCAACCTTCATAGTAGAAAGATATGCTAGACTACTCCAGGAGGAAGGACCTGCTTGGATTTACCAGAAGTTTACCAGAAGGATTATCAAATTAATAAAAAGAGACAGGACCCCTCTTTTGATGAAATCAAAAGAAACCATGGTTTCAGGAGACCTGGTGAACCAAATTTTCCTCCCTACAGTATAACTAGTTTACATGAAATACTCTAGCTTGCATGAGGACATGCAAGAAGGTAAGCTGGGGGGTATGTTGGGTTACGAAAAATGTATAAATATCTTCCTTTTTCCCACAGTTCATGATATGATTTTGATTGATTCTTTAGATAGTTAGGGATAGATAGGAAAGAATATGATTAATATGTCTCTTAAGGTTGTTATTAAAGTTTTATTAAATAGATTCTAATTTATGATTGGAATGGTTTGATTTTGTTTCATAATTGGATAAATAACTATCGAAGATAACCAAAGAGATTTTGGCTATGCACAAGCTATTGGAGGTTGAAGACTTTTTAGGTGCAAAGCAGTTTGAAGATAATGCATTTTCTATGGATCTTTAGATCCTCATGATAGCTTGATTTACCCAAACTATTGTAATATATAAGAGGGTAGTAGATCCAGAAAAAAGGGAGAAAAAACACATTCAAATATTTAGACTCAGAATTGCTCTGCGCAAGCAATTTTTGTAAAATGTTTTACCAGCCATGGAATCAATGAAAGTTTTGAGTGTTTTTATCATTTTTGTGCTCTGAGTTTCTCGTAGCAGTACTTATGAAGACCGAGGGCCTAGTCTAAAGGAGCTATTGTTTCGTTCTGTAATTGTATCAGTTTGAAGTTTGATTTCTATTTTGTGATTCAAATCTCTTTTACCATAGCCAAGAATAAATGCATAAGTGTGTTAATGATTTTATGATTGTTTTCATATAGAAGACAAACATTTCGATTAGTTATTAATGATTGTCGTTATGATTTCCATTTCTGAAGTTATTTCTTGATAGTTCCTCACATTTTCACCCACGCTGTTCCTTTTCCTTAGATTTACGATTGTTGTTCATTTCGGTTAAAGTTACAATAGTTGTTCCTTTCGATTAAAGTTACAATAGTTGTTCCTTTTGGTAAAAGTTACATTAGTTGTCTCTTCCAATTAGATTATAATTGTTGTTTCTTTCCGTAGATAGAGTAAATTGTCATTTCCTTTCCAGTAATCATAATTCATAATTGATAGTTAATTTTGCAAGTCCTTACTTAGATTCGATTACTGCTTTCTAGTTAAGTGAATTCAATAGATTAATTAGTTCCTTTCCATTTTACATCATCTTAGTAATCAGATTTCAATTCCATTTATTTCTTAGGATATTTGGTGAGGTTTGAGGAACTTGATTGTTGATAAACTCATATTTTATTTAGCTACACGATTTTAGGCTACCTGCATAGACTTTGTTGATATTCTTGAGATAAAAGACGAATCTCTGGGTTGATAAATTAATGTTAAACTAAGGTTGTTTTTAGGACATCTTTAGACATCAACAACAGGCACAGTTCAATCTCTTGTCAGCAGTTGAAAGGATGAAGCAATCCCAAGAACAATGCACTGCTCAACAACAGGCCCACACCATATAGAGCAAAGTCATGGAAGTGACTCAAAGGCTCCAACCAGTCCAGGACGAAGCATGTCAGCTGTTTGAGGAGATTGAAGCCTGAGGAATAGAGCTAGAACAAGTCATCGCTACAGTCGAACAACGCTTAGAGGGATCTGTCAACAAAGTAGTTATCCAAGAGCTCGTTGAGCAGGAGGCCTTGGCGCAACAACGGGTCGAAGCAGCTCAAGTTGTTGTCCCTTGACCAAGTTTTGGGATATTCTTGGTCATATTGACCTATTTTGGGACTTCGACAACCTGTTGAAGGAGGAGCGCAAGACGAAGAGGATATCATGGGATCTCAACCCACTTTTGGATCCTTTTTGGGTTTTTGGGAATATGTAACGGGAATGGGATGTCGCCCCATGTTTTTACCCATGTTTAGGCCTATTTTGTATGTATAAATAGAATTCTAGGAAATGTAAGAAGTAGTTGAATAATGCATCTATGTGATGTGAATGTATGCTAAGTGCAAGTAGGGTCTGTAAGTTCTTTGTGCATGACTTTAAGAGATTTACAGAGCTAAGTGAAGGTCCTTGTAACAGATTGTGGAAGGTTGATTGATGTAATGCAAGGAAGAAGGATCTAGCAAGTTGTGTAGATATTTTGTCCTGTGCAGAGTACGGTTTTGATGGTTCTATGCTTGTAACTGATTGACTGAAGATAATAAAGAAGAGTTGGTGGACGTAGCCCCAGGGTGGGGGTGAACCACGTAAACACTGTGTTGTCTTGCTTTGTTCTTGTCTTAATATGTTTATGTATTCTTTGCTAAGTGCTTTGATGTATTCAGATGGATCTGCTTATGCTAAATGATGATGACATGCGAGAATATTAGATCTTATCCATATGAATGTGCTGAGTGCTTGATATGCTAGATATGACCTATCTATTGATGCTAAGTCCTTGAGTATGTTATATCAGTGTGAATGCTGTGAAGCCCTATTTTATCAGCGAAGTGATTATTGATTGTATATTAAGGAACTGACGGTGATAAGTGATTTATTAAGTATTGTAATCGCAGATCTGTGTCCCAGCTAAGGTTCCAAACACCCAAGTCTTTCAACCACCCCTGCCTCTACCTTGGGTGAAACTTCATCTGCTTCGCAGGTGTTGCTGAAAGGGTGGGTAGTTAGGGCTTTGTTGGTGCGCTATTGTAGCATTGACCCCTGGGTCTGACCCTGTGCCAACAAATGGTTCCATTGTTGGGACCTGAAACTCTGATTTTTGGGAACTGAGAAAGAAGAAGCTTTGTTCAAATATTTGACCTGGGATTGTGAAATATCTGTGCGCAGATCTATGCCCTAGTGTGTAGTGTCCTACTCGATTTATAAGGCTCTATGATAAAGAAATAAGCCCAATATGAAGAAAGGAGATCGGATTTGAAGAAAAGAGGTAAGATCTGAAAGCTTTGTTCCCTAAAAGGTAGAAGTGGGAATTCTTGATTAAAAAGAGGTAAGATCTGCAAGCTATGTGCTCTGATAAAGGTAAGAATAGTGAAATTTTTTATATCTGGAAGCTTTGTGCTCTATAGAAGTTAGAGAAGTGGAAATATTTTTTTCTAGAGTATGGATCTAGGTATGTTTAATAGAATCTGTCCTAGTTTGAAAAATAGGGCATTAATAGATGAAATAAGATTTGATATGAGTAGATAGGATAATACTAGTGAAAGATATGTTATACCTATGCATAGAAATAACTTTTGGACTAATGAATGGATGCGGGATCCCAGAAATAATTTATTGCAGGTTAGCTCTTATGATTCTAGTGCGCAGTATAGGAGAAGTTGGGGATCATTTAAAAGAAAGAAAGGATTAACCCTCTGTTACAGTTGCAGAAAACTGAGACATCTTGCTAAGGCATGCCTTGGGAGAATACCTGGTTGTCTTTGTTGCAAATCTATGAACCATGAAGTGTTGGATTTCCCTAGAATGATTGCTAATCTTGAAAGTATGAATATAAGACAAGAAAACCCAAAGGAAGATCCAGAAACTAAGGCTATAGAAGAACCCCAGAAAGAATCAGAGAAGGTATTGCTACAGATGAAAGAAACCTTGAATGACCACTGACATGTTAAATTATCAGAGATCTTTAAAGACAAGGAATGCCTTGAAGCAAGAATAGGAGACTTTGACATTAACTGTGTTCTAGATGAGGAAACACAGGTGAATATCATGACAGAGAGAACTTGGGAAGCTATAGGAAGGCCTACTATGATTCCTTCATTAGGAGGAATAGGGTTATTCAGAGGAAAACTAGTAAACCTGTGTGGAAAGATCACTCATATATCTATGAATGCTAATGGAACTTCGACAGAAGAAGATTTTGAGATTATTCAATTTATTGAGGACTGCGCCCCATTTACCATGTTAATAGGAAAGCCTTGTATTGAGAGATATCAAAACAGACAGAAAAAAGAAGAAGAAGTTTTAGAGAAGAAGAAACAAGAATTAAAAGATTTCATGACTAGGAGGATTGCATACTTGATTGAAGAACAAGAGAACAAATCGAAGATATTTAACACTAGAAACCTAGATGTCGAAGCTGCAAGAACATTAGAAGAATCACAGGAGAATGAAGTACCTATCTCGGATAAAGAAGAAGTATTATCCCAGAACCCTAGGGAAGAATCTCAATAACGTGAAGTGACTAAGACCACAGAAGATAAGAATCAGAATGGAAAATGAACTATCGAGATGAATCTCACTGGGAGGAAGGCTATACAGCTAAGTAAGAAGAGAGATAAGTTTGAAAAGTTACAGAAGGTTCCAGAGGGAACTTTGTAGGCCAAAATTTTGCAGAATGGGAGCTTCGTTGGGATATCAAAAAAATGACACATGGCACTTCACCATGGCGAGGAAATATATCTGTTGGGACCGATATATCCGTTCGACTGTCGATCTGAATGGGTCAGAAAACATTTATAGCTCGACACCAGATCATTGGAATGTTCCAGAATGGATAGAACAAGAGTTAATGAGGCTTCATACCCATTAGAATCAAATCGTTGTTGAGTTACCTATTTATCCCATCACACCATTCATGGAGAACACTTTTGCTAACCAAGAATTTGAGCCGATAGACCAAGTGAATTGTATACAGTTATCATTGCCCTCTTGCTGTGTATTCTAGTGCAGTATCTAAGTTAATTGTGAACCCGATATTATTAATCTCAAGTGAATATGTCCGATGAGCTCACTACAGTTGAAGAATGAGTAATAGAAGTACTCCTTGACTTGATGACTGAAAGAGTCATGTCGGAGAGAGGATTGTCTACCAGTCTACAAGCATCAACGATAAGAGGACGGTCGACCTTTCCGTCCACTGCTTGTGCTAGAACATCGCGGCCCATAGACGAAAAGTGAACCAAGCACAGAGACGATGTCATGAATCCTAAGTTGATTTCGATCATTTTACCAACCTATCTACCACCTCTAAGCGGTGCAATAAATCGAGACAGTGTTCCCAGAGACTTTGAGTATGAATTGGTCATTGTGTACCTCCCGAAGGGGATACGTCCAATTCACGCAGATCAAGAAAAGATAGCAACGTTGAAGTTTAGAGACTTCAACCTCGGTGATAGGAAGGTCTACAGCATGTTTTCCCCACATAAGTACCTGACCAGGACAAAAGGAAATAATTCAAAGATAATTCCTCAGTCATGGATCCATAACCCCGCGCAGTCCACACTGCTCAACGTCATGAATATTCCTCACTTCGGAAGACACCAAGAAGTAAATACATGCATCAATATGTTGTTGTCCTGTTACCATGGTAGATACTTGTGGTTAAACCTCTGTATCATAGTGGATCCGACATTGATCAATTGAATCACAGGGATGAGTATGCAAGGCCCTGACCCACAAGATTTCTATCCCAAAAAAACCATGGATCGTGGTTTATCCCAACGGATAAAAGACACCTATGATGATGTCGAGAAAGGAACATGAGGCTACAAGGTAGTTTCTATCCAAAGTGGCGCAGTGCGCCTATCCTATCAATTGATCATAGGAATGTTAGCCCGCAAGAATCGACCCACCCAAGTCACTGGCTTTGTAGTCGACCTCGCAGGGAAGTGCGCAAAGGGCCTACAAATGAATTGGGTGAAGTACCTTGTGAACCGGTTGGAACTGGACTGTAGGGAAGCACAAGATCAAGGATGTGAATTCCACATCAGTTGGCTTCTAATCCCGATTTATTTCATCACATGGGAGATGTCGGAAACTGCGACCTTCCCGAACATCGAGCCCTTTGAACCTCTGGCCGCGAAGTTCAGTACACTGTGGTATTCCAGTGACATGAACAACCAATGGAATTCAAATTCCATATTCCACACATATTACAATCATGGATGATTTTAGGGGCTAAACTTCACTCATGGGCTAATTTTCCATGGTTTTTGCAAAAATGAGATTCGTTATTTTAAAAATGATTCGCCCAAATTCTATAGGATAAAATTATTTTACCTTAAAAATCGCCAAAATTTTATAAAAAACATATAAAATACTTAGAAATTTGAATATTTAAAAAAAAATATTGCCAAACATTTATTGTTGACATATGAAGGATTTGTAATATTCACCAAGGTTTCTACATTTTAAAATAAATTTCCATCCTTAAAATCATCCCTGATTACAATCAGCTAAAGTTAGCTATTTAGTCCAAGCCTCGCATCATGCCTAATACTCTTCACAGGTTTCGGCCTTTAATGAAATTTAGCATGGACCACCATTTCATTTATATTACAACGTACACTGACGAGCACAAGTAGCAACTTCAATCTTACTATAAGCTGATAGAGGAGGACTTAGAAGAAATCACCAAATAATGGTCAGTGAACCTCCTCATTCCAGCCGACCGCACAGAGATGTCCGAAATTGATAGTCCAAAAGAAGTGCATGATACACCTGGACCTGGAAAGATAAAGAAGACTGAAGAGGTCCATGATTTAGACAACACATCCATGAAGACCGCTTCCATATCAACAAAGAAAGGAGCAGATGGTAGAGAGATAGATGGTGCAGAAGTTGAACAAAAGAAAGGTGAGGTTACACCACCAAGAGAGGAGGAGGAACCCTCAAAGAAAAGGAAGGTTTCCCCTATGAAACCTTCTTCTAGGAAGAAATCGAAAGCATATATGACCAAAATGCAGACCATCCTCACCTCCGACGACTTCTATTTCATCATAGAATCCATGAATGATGATTCCGTAGAGATAGAAGAGAAGCAAGAAGCTAAGAAGGAGGAGGTGTTCCATCGGATTAAGGACGATCTCTAAGGAGTGCAACAGAAACTACAATCTAGTTGCGTAGTCTCCACTGCGCCTCTGTCAGTAGGAACATCAGAACTGGGAGATGATATAGCTCAACTCCACTGCATCGTTGATACATTCGAATCTTGCCTTCGACGAGCTCAGGAAGAAACAATGCAAGCTACCCAAGCTTTGGCACAAGTACAAGGAGACCTTGAAGACAATGGAGTACTGCAGAATGGGAAAATCTTCCTTTACAAGCAAAGTGGGATGATGAAAAAGAACAATTGCAGCAAATCAAGGAATAGTTGCTCGCAGAGAAACTTGATGTAAAGGAAATGGTTCACAGAGCACTTCGCTCTATGACAGTGATATAAGTAAAGACCGAAGAGAGAGTTCTACAGCAGGTGGCACAACTTGAAGAAGTAATCCAGCAGCTCCAGCAATGCATAACATACTTGGAGCTCTACACTGTGCCCAAGACCCCTCAAGATGTAAGTGACCAAAGGGAAGAAACTGCCCGCAGCGCAGTTGATAGACTAAAAGCACTTGCCTTGGAGTGAAAGTAGTTGAGTAACCGCATCGCCCAAACATATGAGAACCTCACCGAGAATCCATAGTTACAGGCATTAGAGTCATCGCTTAAGGAAGCAAAGAATCACACAGACACACTACAGGCACAAATGAAGGCCTTGTCGGCCGTGGAAAGAATAAATAAGTCTCAGGAGCAATGCACCCCTAAACATAAGATCCATATGATTCAAAGAAGAGTGATGGAAGTTACTCAACGGATTCAACCAGTACAATATAAAGCATGCCAATTATTCACAGAGGTTGAAAGCCAAGGAGCAGAGCTAGAATAGGTTGTCATAACAATAGAACAATGCCTAGAAGGGCCCATGAATGATGCAGTGATCTAGGAGTTCACCGAGCAAGAGAGTGTCGCAAAATAGGAGGTGGAAGCAGCTCGAGCCAAGATCAAGGCGTTCGAGGCAGAACTAGTCAGATCCGAGTGACTCAACATGAGTCATAGGTGAGTGTTGGGGGCCTCTTGGCCCTTGACCAAGTTTTGGGAGATTCTTGGTCATATTGACCTATTTTGGGACTTCGACAGCTAATCGAAGGAGGATTTCAAGATGAAGTGGAGATCATGGGATCTCAACCCACTTTTGGATCCTTTTTGGGTTTTTTGGAATATGTAACGGGAATGGGATGTCGACCCATGGTTTTACCAATGTTAGGCCTATTTTGTATGTATAAATAGAAGGCTAGGAAATGTAAGAAGTAGTCGAATAATTCATCTATGTGATTTGAATGTAGTATAAGTGCAATTTGGGTTTTTAAATGCTTTGTGCATGACTATAAGAGACTTGCAAAGCGAAGTGCAGGTCCTTGTAATATATTGTTTAAGGATGAGTGTTGTAACGCAAGGAAGAAGGATCTAGCGAGCTGCGCAAATCTTTTGTCTTGTGCGGAGTAGGTTTTCGATGGCTCTATGCTTGTAATTGATTGACTAAAGATAATAAAGAAGAAGATTTGGTGGACGTATCCCCAGAGTGGGGGTGAACCATGTAAAAACTGTGTTGTCTTGCTTTGTGCTTGTCTTAATATGTTTATGTCTTATTTTCTAAGTGCTTTGATGTATTCAGATAGATCTTCTTATGCTTAGTGCTAATGACATGTGAGGATATTAGATCCGATCCATATGAATGTGTTGTGTGCTTTATCTTCTATATCTGACCTATCTACTGATCCTAAGTGCTTGAGTACGTTATATCAGTGTGAATGTTGTGAAGCCCTGTTTTATCAACGAAGTGATTATTGACTGTATATTAAGAAACTGACAGTGCTAAGTGCTTTATTAAGTATTGTAATCATAGATCTGTGTCCCAACTAAGGTTGCAAACACTTGAGTCTTGTAACCACCCCTGCCTCTACCTCGTGTGAGACTTCATCTTCTTCATAGGTGTTACCGAAAGGGTCGGTAGTTAGGGATTTGTTGGTGCACTATTGTATCATTGAACCCTAGGTCTTCCCCTGTGTCAACATAAGCCAAGATAGAGTATTTTGAAGCAGAGATACCCAGACCAAAGTGACTCAAGGCACAGTTGAGAGAATCAAGGCCCTCGCCATGGAATGTAAACAACTTAGTGATCATAGTGCCCATACTTATGAGTGAATCACTGAGGATCCTGAATTGAAGGCACTAGAGTCACAACTCCAAGAGGAAAATAAGCAAGCAACAAAATTACAAGCGTAGTTGAAGCTTCTATCAGTAATTGAAAGGATGAAGCGATCCTAGGAACAATGCACTTCTCAACAACAGGTCCACACCATACAGAGAAAGGTCATGGAAGTGACTCATAGGCTCCAACTAGTCCAGGACAAAGCATGCCAACTGTTTGAGGATATTGAAGGCCGAGGAGAAGAGCTGGAACAAGTCGTTTCTACAGTCGAACAACTCTTAGAGGGATATGTCAACAAAGTAGTTATCCAAGAGTTCACCGAGTAGGATGCCTTGGCGCAACAATAGGTCGAGGCAGCTCGAGCCAAGCTCGAGTCTTTTGAAGTAGAGATACCTAGACCAAAGTGACTCGGGACGAGTCACAGGTGAGTGTTGGGGGCCTGTTATCCCTTGAACAAGTTTTGAGGATCCTTGGTCATGTTTGACCTATTTTGGGACTTTGACAAGCCATCGAAGGTGGAGCACAAGTCAAAGCATAGATCATGGGATATCGGCCCCTTGTTAGGGATTTTTGGGTTTTGGGATTATGTAACGGGTATGGGGATGTGGCCCATGGGTTTACCCATGTTTAGGCCCATTTTGTAATGTATAAATAGAAATCTAGGCGCTGTAAGTAGGAGTATGTATGATAAGTGCAAGTAATAGTTGTAAATTCTTTGTGCATACTCTTTGAGACTTGCAAGGCTAAGTGCAAGTGACTGTGTAAAGGCTTCGTGTTGTTACCTAGCTCGAGGAAGGAGGATCTGGTGGAGTGTGCAAAGATCTCCTATCCTATGTGGAGTAGGATCTTTTGGCTCTGCGCATGTACAATATTGACAAAAGACAATAAATAAGAAGAAGAGTTGGTGGACGTAGCCCCAGGCCGGGGGTGAACCACATATATCCTATGTTGTTATTCTTTGTGAAATATATTGATGTGTTTATGTGTTTACTTGCTTAGGTGATTTGATATAGATGAATGATAAATAAATCTGTTGATTCTTTGTGCTTAATAATATGAATGAATGCTAGATCTAACCTATGTGAATGTGCTTAGTGCTTGAATATGCTAGATCTGGGTGAATACTACGATGCTCTGTAATTAGGATTTTATCTACGAAGTAGATACTGGTTAAATATTGATGAACTATAACTACTAAGTGCTTTGATAGAGTATTGTGATCATAGGCCTATGTCGAAGCTACGGTTGCATACACCTGAGTCTTGCAACCACCCCTGCCTCTACCTAGGGTGAGACTTCATCTGCTTCATAGGTGTTTTGGATAGGGCCGATAGTTAAGGTTTTTTTGGTGCGCTCTTGAGCATTGAACCTTGGGTCTACCCATGTGCCAACAATATGCTATATCAGTGATGTCTTACCTGTGACATTGATTCCATGGAAGCGATGCTAGGGACATTAGAAGACTGATAGAAGGTAACATCAGTCTTCAGTCGTGCATGCTATATCAGTGACGTCTCACCTGCGACATTGACACCATGACAAGGACTCTAGGGATGTCGAAAGACCAATGGAAGGTAATGTCACTCTTCTGATGTGTATACTAAATAAATGATGTATCACCTACAACATTTATGCTATGGAAATGAGGCTCGAGACGTCAGAAGACTGACAACCTGTAGGTTTAAAAAAAAAAAAAAACGGTATCAAAGAGGCGACAAAGCATGACATTTGATAATTTCCTCCAATCTAGAATACAAGGTTCCCTAATGGCTCTAAATATGAATACTTTATAGAAATAAATATCCAAGTGAAGTATGTCCAAGTCTATCACTAGATATTTATTTGAATTCTCCACTGTCCTCATACCCTTGTAAGAAAACATTCCATTAATACAATTTAACAAAATAATAAACTCTAAAACAAAGTAATTTAAAAAATCAATGAATGAATAAGGAAGGAGAATGAAGTTAATACCTCACAACCATACTAGCTTAAAAGTTAATAATAACATTCAATAATCAATATGAGATCTCAATCTTATGATCACCATGATGGACAGTGATTCAACTTCCTTTGCATTAATATATTAGTTCCCCTACACATATAATACACAATGGTGATAACAACATTATAAAATATCATAAACTAAATGACCGACATATGAAAAGTTTACTCACTAAATCCATTTCTTTCCCACCCTCTCAAAGTCATGAAGATTTTTCTCCCATATGTTTGATGATACAACAAACTAATCTAGCTTAGGTCGTTACAAATGAAAAGTAAGAAAACAACATGGGATCAAGAAATTAATGAAATAAAGTTTAAAAACATTTGAATATGCATGTAGTTCAATGTAATAATGTTTTATCAACAAGCATTATTTAAAAATACCATGGAAATTGTTAAAAAAAGAACTAGAAGGATTGAGAGATTTGAGACTTGCAACACATCATTCAAGCACTAGAAATGGTAAGATATCCAAGTTAGATCATCCCAAAAAAGAAGCACATTTCTCAAGGAGGATAGGATCCAGAAAATAAAAGAAATGATTAACCCACTCCATAATAAATCACAAGAGAACAATAACCAACCTCTTGAGTTTGCGATAAGTCCAACAGATATCCAAGAAATATGTTGATATTTTTTTTTATTAACCATTGGAAATGTCAATGGATTATGAAGGATAAGGCATGCTTCTAAATGAAAAAATCATTTTCTCTCACCAAAATCAATTTCTAGCGACGTATATTATTACAACATGCTTCCCTGGTTGTCAACAATGCTTCACCACATCTAAAAAACAACCTACAAGTAAATAAGCTAGACAAATAAATAATGGGCATCGAAGAATGAATAAATATATTAAGGAGAGAAATTCCTTTCCTCTCAAAGATAAATAAGGAAAATGCATGCCAAAGCATGTAACTCCCTCCCAAACAATGAGTTTTATCCTTGGAAGGATAAATTTAGTAAATTGAATGCATAACTATTATTTGGAGGATACAGTGCACTAGTTGTTTCCTTTCCCATTCACCCCACTGCATCCAACAATTGCTTTTGGCTTGTTGGATGTTTTCCTTCCTTCAATATGGTCTAGTGAAGTCTTAGAGAAGAAAAAGTGCAATGTCCCCTTCTGCAAGAAACAAGCTTGGTTACCCCAACAATTTATTCTCTCCCTTAATATATTTTAGTCCATTCGATGGTGTCTAGTGAAGTTTGAATAGACAAAAACACATTGTTTGTTTAATAAGGGTGAAACTTTTCTTATCTACTAGTGCACATTCCCTCTTTATGCATAATCATCCCTCAGTTGGGTCCATCAAGGTACAATAGCCTAAAATGCATACTTTGGCTTTCCAAGTAGCATCTCTACCTTCTGTAGTAGTGAAAATTACTTGTTTTTGGCCTTCAATGAGGTTCAGTGGGGTCTACATCAACAAAATGCATGGCTTCTCTCTAGAGAGTGTTCCTTCCTCTAGTAATTTACACTAGCTTCTCTCTCCCAACTAGTGTTTCACATCCTCTACTAGTTTGTTTCTATTCCAATATATTTTCCACCTCCATGTTGAATCTAGGGAAGGATTTAGAATGGATATTAGCTATTGGTTACCTTTCTTTTCTACCAAATATTTTTTCCCAATGTGTGTAAGTTCTAGGAATAGTTTCACTTTGTTGTGGGGTCTCATTGGGGCACTAAGTGACATCTAGGTTAAATCTAAGTGTATCCACACATTCTTCTTACTCAATTTCATACAAATTGACTAGATACATGGTCTATCTAGTTCCCCATTTATAAATGTTAAAATAATTTTAAAACATGACAAAATTTTAATTAAATGACATGTTTTGACCCGGGGAATCCATCATGGGTTTGTGTGAATATGTTTTCATCTTGGGCTCAAATGGAGGTTAAGAATGAATTTAGAATGATATATTACATATGAAATGAATACCTCGAATGCCTACTTGGTTCTTGGACCAAGGATTCTCAATTTATTAACGATATGACAAGAAATTAATTAAAAAGTAGGATTTAATAGAAAAATCATTATAAGGGTTAGTGAATTCTAAAATAATTTGAACACATAATGAATCACATTGGAAGAATTAATTTGTTTTAAGGTGATAAAAACTCAATGATTCGTTTCTCTTGACATTTGCATTAGTGGATGTGAGGCTTTTAACATGGATAAGACCTTTTACATAAATGTGTGTTTTTCCTTATGAAACAATGTTGCATTTTTTAGTGTAGTGTAACTGATCTCCAAACAAATCGAAAGGAATATCTAGACACAACTCAAATTACCTTATTTTTAACTCTTCTCATGCTCATGAAACTCCTTTATTTCCTATTGCACGTGAACAACTTCACAATTAAAAACACGCAAGAGCATCAATTGGCATCAAGCATTGACTCATAGTTTCTCATATGTGGTAACCAATGAAACTTGATAATAAGGGTAAAGATGGTATCTATGCATTGAAAGTTATCTTTATGCATGAGATAATCAATCCAATTTAATGATAGGTATGCCAACCCCTAGTGATGAAGAACTTAATAGTAGGGATAATAACATAGTTGGGCACAAGTATTTGGTTGCAATGTAGGAATATGTGTTCTTTTATTTCCACGATTTATATTCTTAAGTGTAAGAATCTTATCACTTAATGAAATCCATTACCATTCCACTAATATGAATCACTTGAGGATTCTCCATAGCCAAGGAAATTCAATCCCCACAACAAATTACCAATGCATAAGCCACTCAGCAAAATCCTCTTGAGTAAATAGGTTTGAAATCATCGAAGTTAATCAAGAAAAAAGGAATAAAAACACTTACGAGATCATTAATTTGGGATAATCATCCAACCAATCTAACAAAAGGATTTTACAATTTAGTATCCATCAGGTTCCAAATGCCAACGAGACATCGATCAAAACAAGTACACTCCATAGTTTCCCATGTTTATTAGAATACAAGGTTCCCTTCAAATGTATGTATCAATTCCACACAAGATTGGAGTGCATATTAAATATTTCAAATGTAAAATAAGTGCATGACATATTTATCAATCTTTCATTCATTGGAGGACTCTCATCCTCTTCAATTCCTATTCCCCACAAACTCTAAATTGCTAGCCTTGAAAATTATGAAACCTATAATGGAAGAAGGGTGTCATGAAAACTAAAACCCACTTATTTATTATTGTTGGAAATTGGGGGAAGCAAGTAAGAAAACAAGAACAAGTTGTTTGCACTTAACTAGGCCCAAAAAATAATCCTAAAGTGATCTAGAAATAAATTTGAGCAAACTTGTAGAAGTTCCTCAAATGAAAGTCCTTTATTTTATGGCTCAAAACAGAGCATTGATAAATTGTTGTATTCATTAGATGACTCAAACGTAAAAATGAACTATGGGAATGGATATGGAAAGAAAAATATGAAACAAACACAATAGAAGATGATCTTATTAGGATGGATCGTAACAGTTAATGCTCCATGATCTGGAACAATGCCTAGAAAAAAAGAGGCATAGTACAACAACACTATTTATGGAAATTTTTCTTAGTTCATTTGGCCTTATTCTAGGAGGACCCCTAGTTGTAGATGCATGAACTAATGATTCATCAATCCCTACAGGAAGCTAAGGTTTCTTTCACTCAATATAAATGGACTTGTATCTACCATTATTAGATGTGAGGAGAGAACATGAAAAGTACTAAACAAATGATATATCTCAGTAAATTATCATATAGAGAACCCTAGATTAATAAATAATCACATAACAATTCATAAACATTAAACATAACCATAATTGATGGCTATATAAAATATGCTTGTTATCACTGAAATTTCGTCCGCAAATGGTTACAGAAATCCATCATCTCCAAACACCTATTAGTTCATCCATGGTCCAAAAAATGCATTTCCAAACGACACAAACTATAAAATTGGTTATAAAATCATCATGCGCTAAAAATGCAAACGAAGCATGCGCACGTGCGCCAGTCGAAAACGTTGGAAAAGTGCACATGCACCTGATGCGCGATTGTGTACACAAAAATCTGTGCACACTTCAGAAAGACGCATTAATGACTTTGGTCAACCTCCCACCCACTTCTGGTTCATCTCCCAAGTCGATTTGACCCCCAAATCCGAGCTAAATCCGAGTGGGGGGCTGGTGAAAGACCTAAAGGTTCCCTAAAGGGCCCCTTGTTCACACTAAAGAATGGTTGGATAATGCCTCAAAGATATTCTATAAAGAAAGGCCATGGGTGCACAATATTTCCAAGAATCTATTTGTATTGTTATGCTACCTCTATTATCCTGTAAGGAACCTCTTTCCTCATTGGAGAATATAGGCATCATTTCATTGGTCTATTCACATCACCTCTTGAGTGAATGAGCTTTGGATTTCTTCACCATTTCCTTTTAGTTTTCTATTTGTAAGAAGAGCTCTCTCATTGGGGGTTCAAGAGCCCTCCCTTGGAGGAAGAGGGGACCCATAAGTCTCCCTTTCTCTTTGGTGTTTGCCCACTAATACAATCTATCAATTGGTGGCATGAATATTGTTTTTTCTTTTGTTATAATTCCCTTATGAAACTTAGTTTAGTTTCTTCAATTGTTATTAGCTTAGTTGTTTCTTTGTTTCTTGTGCTTGATGTTTCTAACTCTTGCACTAATTTTTTTCTTTTCTATCTAACCCAATTGGACTTGTAAGTGTCCTTCTTTTGCTCATTTAGGTGACGAAAAGGATATAATAGATTGGCAAATCTACTAGGGAAAGGTATCAATTTCCTCCCCATTTAGGTTGTTTGAGAACTTATTTTTGGTTTATTTGACTTGCAGGGATCATAATCAGCCCAAGCCTACCTGCAAAAAGCTAAATTCAGAGCTGAGATAAGAGAATTTCATCTGAAATTTTCTTCCCGGCCGTGTAACAAAAAGTGCACGGGTTTTTTAGCCCACGGGCGCGCCTTCTGAGCATGTGCACCAAGAGAATCTTGTTCCTCAGTGCCTTCTATGCACCTGTGCCAACAAGTCATTTTTTATTTGTGCATTGGTGCCACATGCGCCTCTGTCTACTCTGCGACCCGTGCATCTGTCTAGAAATTCAAACATTGTAAGGGTTTTTGTGATATGTTTAAGGCCCATAACCTTCTTAATCTTGATTTTATGCAAATTGTAATATGAAACACACTTAGATTCCCTCTCCACATGAAGGGTTAGTCAAAACATAGGCACTTAGGGGGTTAAAATCCATATTTATCCTTTTTTTATTATTTCATTTTTCCACATGGATGGCTTGCTTTGATTAAAGTTAAGTTGGAATCATTCAATATCACATATATAAAAACTTTAATTGGGACCATAAATTGAACCTCAATCATAGAGTATCCTCTTCTCTCGCACCATAGAGAGATCTTGAGAATCATAAAAATGATTGAAGAAAGATTTCATCTCCCTTAAAGACAAAATCTTTAGGCAAGGACAACAACCCCCTTTGGGACTCCTCTTAGTTTCTTTTCAAAACAATCTTAAATTTGTAAGGGCCCACACATGCCCACATGTTGCAAAGATAGGATATTTTGAAGCTAATTTCTTAGTTTACATCACTAGGGGAGTTTAAAGGTTATTGTAACGTTCCCATAAATGCTCACATGTCCACAATCTAGGATAGTCTTTTAAATATTTCTTAGATTAAATCAAATTAGGGAGTTTAAAGGATTGGTAAGTACCCACATGTCCACATGCTAGTTCTCTAGGGAATTTAAAATTTCGCAAGGTTGTGCCAATGGCATCTAGTAAGATAGGTAATCAAAACTTGTAAGGACCACACGAAGTCCACATGTTGCAAGGTGACAACTAAATTATTAAAACATAGGCACACTTTCACTTGTTTACACACAAATTCACTACTCACTCACATACGTTCATCTAAAATCATGGAGGTTGAAGTAAGATTCCTCCAAAGGGATTTTGAAATGCCCCACCATTTTCTTGATGAATCTTACCACTCCCACTTAATTTGAACGAGATTGGTTCACACCCCCAATCTCTCCAAACAACCACATCTAAATTTTTTCTAAAACTCACTAAGTTTTCCTCCACAGGAGGTGCCAAAAGAATTTTTTTAGTCTAGGTAGGATCTTGGGGATAGGCATCCAAATAACTCCCTATTATTTGGTTCTCACGTCTGCAAACATTACAATTTGTCAAATAGGGAACTTTAAATCCTCCAAGTCGAGTGTTCCTAACACCATAAGGCAGGGAGACACCCGTGAAGGGTTGAAGGCCGAGGCATGGTTGTTCTATGCATCCCCCCTTGAGGAACCCACCTCTTGGACGGGATCCATCCCATGACTCATTTCTGAGGTCGAAAATCCAAATGTCACACTTTGACCGAGGTACCTAGTGACCAAATTTTATGACATCTACCCAGGTGGAAATTGTGGGTTTCAATTGCACCTTGATTAGATTTTGTGTGGCTATTGGGAAAGATCACCAGCTCTTTTGGGATATGCACCCTCTACCCCTCATTATAAATAAATATTTCATCCTTCACTAGTTCCTCTTCCAGTGGCTTCAGACCCAACTATTGAGTGTTATTGGAAGGTCCAGTGTTATTTGAGAGGAAGGCCATTACATCTTTTTAGGACACGAGCATTTGATTTCTTTGTTCTCCCACATGGACAAAATCCACCTATCCACATATATGCTTCGTTGTCAATTGATTTATGTATGATGCTCTTTTGATTACAAAATGATTGTGAGATATATTGTGAAGGTCCAAGTAATACAAAGTCTCTTTTTCATTTATTACTCTCATAACCAGTTGCACACATTCATTTTTCTAGTCAGACATCATAGGAGACCCACAGAACCCTTGTCATTCCAGATGCTTGTGAAATATCCCTCCCATTTTAGGAGGAGTTCATATTCTTGCCAACTCATCAGCTCAACCCTCTCACACCCCCGTGAGTACTACTGTCTTGGGATCATCTTTGCTTGGTTCCACTTTACTTGGGTCCACCTCCCAAGGTCAACCGTCAAATAGCCTACCTTTACAAGGAAGTGGGGGTCATACTTCTTCCCAAGGAGGAAGTACCACCCCACCTAACCCCCCTCATGGCTCAGGTACACAAGCCACTCACACCATGGATGGAGCTAATCCTCCACAACCACTCCAGATTCCATACTTGGCTTCCCTCAACACACCGTATCTGAGTAAGCTCACCAATGATCCTATATTGCACGAGTCCACTATTGGACAAATGAGAGGGGGGGGGGGTGAATCAGTTGTTACCGAGCTTAAAAAATTATGCTTCCTTTGAACTCTTTACTGAAACACTAAATGATGATCACAATAATATAGGGAAATAAACAATGGCACATTTAGCATCAGTCACATATATGAGAAACAAAGAGACAAATATTTCCTGAGGAAACCCATACAGGGTAAAAACCTCTTTTCCTTTATATGATAAGTAATAGTTACATTATTTACATTATCATACATATGAGCACCAACTCATAATGAGGCTACAACCTCTATTTTGCAAGCTTCTATTTGCTGAGAGCACCAACTCTCTGTTTTCTCTAGCACCCACTAGAAGGAAGCACCAACTCCCTGGTTTCTCTAGCACCAACTAGAAGGAAGCACCAACTCCCTGGTTTCTCTACAACAACTAGAAGGAAGCACCAACTCCCTGGTTTCTCTAGCACCAACTCCCTGAGTGTTTCCAACACCAACTGGATGAAAGCAGCAACTTCCAATCATATAGGCACCAACCTGTATAACAGAGAACAAGAGTTCTCCCATGCACCACCCTTCCACCTTGGTTTCTCTGGCTGCAACCAGATGGAAGCTACAACTCCCTATGTTCAAGCACCCACTTGAACCTATGAGGACAATAGTCCTCCTGAGCACCTCCCAACCACCTTGAAATATACTTTTCTTCTGAAACTTATTACAGTGATATGATGTTCAACAATGGCTTACCCGACTCATCACTATTCTATTGCAATTTGTTTCTCTATCTGCCTCATTGCCTTTCTGCACACATGACTTGCGCTGTGTTCTTCTACTTTTTATGCTTTGTGCGCCATGTCCATTCACTGCACAGTTCCTCTTCTGTGCATTTCTACGTCTGCGCTCTGCCTCCTTGCTCACACTTCAATCCTTCTACACAGTGACCACCACAACTCTAACCGCAACAACAGCCTCATCTCTTCTATGTACAATGTGCTTATAGATTTTGTGCCCCTTGTGCATGCAATGTGCGCAATCTCCTCTGCATACTCACACCGCGTCGATATCGTTCACCTCTCAAGTACTCTGCGTGATCATCATGGCGACTCTTCAGCTTCTCTGGCAGTTCAACCACGCGTTCAACATCACTGGGTGTTATGCTGAGATTCCTTGGCCTCTCTGGCAGTTTGAGACTCTTCATCTTCTCTATTACAATTTAACTTATCTAGAACAGCCAACCAAATTCCATCTCACTCATTTTATTTTATGCACATCTCTCTCGACAGTTCCACTTCACCTCCCCTCAACCAAAACAAGAACACCTGTCCTTGCAACTGAAACGCCAACTGATTCGCAATCAAGAATCTGTTTTTCTAACAGATTCCAAACTCAGGAGTTAATCTGTGAGTAAGAATAGTAACCCTCCGATCACAGTCAAGTTTTATCCGCACGGTTGGATGAACTTTAATATTATTGCCTGTTTAAATCGGGTTTCGGCATTCCTTATGTTGAATGTTCTTTTCACTTACAAATCCCGATTAACAAAAATTTCATAAAGCGATCAGATCAACGATCCAGATCATAATCAGATATGACGATTCAGATCAAGTCAGGAATTCACTCATCGCGAAATCGGAATTCCTGACGTTCATAATTTTTGTCACTTACAAATCTCGATCTCCGAAACTCTGTGAGAGGTCAGATCAACGGTCTAGATCATTTCTTGATCTGACGGTCCAGATTCAATTTCCATTTCGCATATCGCGAATACGACATTCTTGATGCATTGAGTTCTTTGCCTCTTCAGTTCGCGATCCATGAAACTCTGATATGGAGTTATACCAATGGTTGAGATTGGTTCTTGATTCAATGGCTGTCGCGATTTTGCATATTGCGTTTTCAACATTCATGTTGCATGCCTTACCATATCCTGATTTGTGAAACTCTGATATGGTATAAGACCAATGGTTCAGATCTGATCTTTACTTGACGACTAAGATTGAAGCACGATATCGCATATCGTGATTTCAGAATTTCAGTTGCATTGTGTTCTTGTCTCCTTGATATCGCAATTCGTGAAACTTCGACATGAGCTATGATCAACGGTCTAGATCTGAGCTTGACTTGACGGCTACGATAGAAGCACGATATCGCATATCGCGATTTCAAAATTTTTGTTGCATTGTGTTCTTGTCTCCTTGATATCGCGATTCGGGAAACTCCGACATGAGCTATGATCAACGGTCTAGATTCACTCTCGATTCAACGGCTGCGATTAAATCGTGAAATCGCATATCGCGATTTTGGGGTTCTTGTTGTCAAGCGATTTTGACATTTCAAAGTCCTGATCCCTGATACTCCGACAGTGACTGGAATTAACGGTCCAGATCAAAGTTTGATTTGACGGCTCAGATTTTATCGCGAATTTTCATATTGTGATTACACTAGCTTCTCCTTGCACTTTAAAGAACGTGCATGTTCTTCTTGATCCAATGATGGTCGAGTCCTGCGCTTGGATCTAACTCTTGAGATCTGTCCTCCTCTTCAACGCGCTCTTCTTGTCTATATTCATATCTGACGGCCCTCATGTTGTCGGGAAGTTTGGATGGGATCCAACGATCAGGAATGTTGCACAAGCTTTACGGGCCTTCGATCATTCGATCAACCTGAACTTATCTTCAGTTTGCCTGGTTGCATTTCCTTTGATCATTTGATCTTCTTGAATATCACTGCGCTACTGATCATCACTGTTGTACTCAAGCCATCATCACTGTTGTACTTTCCATCAATGGCAAGCATACGCTTCCTGTAAAACATACCAAAACATCCTCTGCACTATCTCTTCTGATCTTATCAAGGGTGCATGTCTATTACATTCTTCCTGTACTCGTGCCATCTTCATTGTTGTACTTTCCATCAATGACAAGCATATGTTTCCTGTTAAACATTTTCCAACACCCACATGGCCTGCAATGCCTACCAAATTACCTTCAGACATTCCCAAGTTTGAAGGAAAGGCTATAGACGACTGTGCCAACCATGTCATGACCTTCCACCTATGTTCTCTTCAAACAACATCATGGACGACTCCATCCGGTTATGGTTATTCCAACGTACACTCACTGGCCCATCATCCAAGTGGTATGTAGATGAAAAATCGAGGTCCCATGTGACCTTTGAATCATTGGCCAAAGAATTTTTGACCTTATTTCAACTACCAATCCACCATGACAATGGTATCGAACTGCTCTCGAAGTTTAAACAAACCTCATCCACACATATCGCTGACCACATTCACGAATGGCGTCGGCGATGTAGCTTATGAAAAGAAGAAACCGACAATCAAAAATTCCTCGATTGGTTTCTCAAATCACTTGTCTCCCTCCTTGCCAAAGATGTGGCCTCCACCTTCCCCCAATCTGAAGAAGAAGCCATTATCAAGGCTCAACAGTATGATCTAGATTATGTTCAGCACGAAATGAGAACGGAGATATAATCAATAAATGCACAAAGATATTGCAGATATTCAATACTATAACAAAAATGTATCATAGATGCAACCATAAACCATAATACACGATTTCTATTAATCAAATAAATGTATAGAGACTGTAAAAATATAGAGTGAAAGACTCGCTAGAATGGTGGCGACTTATCTCTGAGAAGAGATGTGACAGTTGTGCTCATTCACAAGAAGAAGGTTACAATGAGGCTCTGAAGGCCTTTTTACAATAAACAAGAGTGCCAAAAACCCTAGACATCCAAAAACCTAACCCTAGGAGATGAAGCGCTAAAATTCATGTGGGCCCCGTTCGGGTAAGTTAGTACATCAACTTCCCGGGGTCGTAACTTTTGCATACTATCTTTGTTTTAGGTGTGTGATAGCTCGTTGGAAAGGTATCATCGAGGATATTCATTTTGGGGGATAAATCATGCCTTTTGCTATCATTGAGGAGATCGATCATGAAAAAAATTCATTTAGGCCCTCAAAATGGCCCCGGAAGTTAAAAACGGCTAAAAATAGTAAATTGCCAAAATTGCCATAAAACTATTTTGAGCCAGTCGGAAAAGGTGGGTGGCCACCGATATCCACCTAGATCAATCCTCCCTATTTAGTAATAAATGGTCTCCATTTCATTGAGTTCCCGGGGAAGAGGGAAAAGCGTTTTCTGAATCTGCATCTTGGTGAGCTGTTTGTCTTGCTAGAGATGTTGCACTGCTTAATTTGTGGAAGTTTGTCACGAACCTGTTGAGGCAAAGGTTGTTCAACAAGTAGAGATACATGAGAGGAAAGTGTGCAGAAGGAATATTTGTGCTTTTCTGCAGTCTTGTCGACCTACTTCTGTTGGATAGAAGGTGCTTGGGGCGAGGCTATAGTGGTTGCAGTGTCCTTCTGTTCTTCTTTTGAATAGATTGTGAAGAAGCTAAATTTTGCAGTATGATATTCTACCTTGCGGAAATTTTTAGGTGGAACAGTAGTCGAAACTACCTATGGTATTCTGTAGAGATGAACCCCCAAAGTAACAATGACACTACGGGGTCGAGACTCATAAACAGTATGGTGCTTCCACATATATGTCTGGCCCAATAGAACATCACATACATCTAGTGGGGAAACATCACATAATACCTCGTCCTTGAAGGGATGGATGTCATATGACAATCAACATTGTTGGCTGACACGGAGATCTCGTCCTTGGAAAAGCCACCCGATGTTGTATGGCTACGAGTGTGGTGTTGTTGACAATCCCAACTATTTGATGACCTTTGCTGAGATGAGGTTCTTCTGGCTTCCTCTATAGACAATAAAATGCAGCGGGGTCCCCTTCACCCACAATTGTGAATGAAAAAGGTGCTCCCCCTCTTCGGGATCTGTTGGCTCTTCTGGTTGAATTGCTGCGGTCGCGACAATAGCAGTGGGGTCTACCTTAATGATCTCTCCTTTACTAGTATTTCCATAATCAGATTCTGAATCAGGGTTTGGCTCCTTGTGATTGATCTCAACCACCAATGACTATTTTGAGCGACATTCATCGGTGTTGTGCCAAGGGATTTTGTGGAAATCACACCATTTTCTGGTGTCCTTCTTTGTCTTCCTGTGACCCTTATTTTCCTATGTCTTCGATTGGTTTTCGGAAGACTCTTTGTTAGGGTTGTCTTTGTCATACTTTGGTTGTTGCGGATTTGCTGACCCGAACTCCTGTTTGTTCTGGTTCTTAAATTTCTACTCAATTTTAATAGCATATTGATAAGTAGCACCGAGTGATGAGATGTCCAGAAAATCCATTTCAGTCTGGATGTATCTGTGTAGAGCCCCACGATATTTCAGAACTAAATGTCGCTCGGAGTATTTGATACCCAACTTGGTGTGCAAGGTATGGAAGGTATTGGTGAACTCTAAAACTTCTTGGCCCCTCTCTTGCTGCAGTGTGGTCCATCTCATGTACTGGTCCTCATAGTTTCCAATAGGGTAATATTGTTCCTTTACCGCATCCACAAAAAAAACCCAAGTGGGATCAGCCCCATATATTCCAGACTCCTCTGTGGAACTTTTCTCCCAGTAAGTTTCCCACAAATTTTTGACATAAGGGAGATATTTAAGGAGTGCGAAGGTGATATTTTCTTTGTCATAAAAACTATGAACAGAGAAATAACCTTCTAGCAAAGTTAACCATTTTTATAGGGCTTATGCATCTATCTATCCTTCAAATACAGGAATATCAAAATTAACTTGTACCTTGAAACTCAAGGTGCCTCCAAAGTGACTGCTTGATGAATATGCGCCTGTTATTATCGACAAGTGTTGAAGGATGTGGGAAAATTTATCTATCATTTCGTCCCTCTATCAAATGAGAGCTTGCTCAAGAAACAGATTGATAGGATCGTCTGCTCTGTATTTTTATTTTCTTCCACCATTGAGGGTTTCTTGGGTGTGTGAGAGTGATTTTCTTCAAGAGAGACAAGCTCGAGACCCAAATTTCTATACTCGAACATCGTCGGGGACATGCACTGAAAAAACGATCAAGAGAAGCCTACTCTGATACCACTGATCCAGATTATTTTTTACACGAAATGAGAACGGAGATATAATAAAGAAATGCACAGAGATATCGCAGATATTCAATAATATAATAGAAATGTATCATATATGCAACCATAAACACATATATATAGTAATACATGATTTCTATTAATCAAAGAAATGTACAGAGACTGTAAAAATACAGAGTGAAAGACTCGCTGGAATGGTGGCGGCTTATCTTTGAGAAGAGATGTGACGGTTGCGCTCATTCACAAGAAGAAGGTTACAATGGGGATCTGAAGGCCTTTTTACAATAAACAGGAGTGCCAAAAACCCTATATATCCAAAAACCTTACCCTAGGAGATGAATCACCAAAAGTCATGTGGGCCCCGTTTGGGTAAATTAGTACATCAACTTCTCGGGGTCGTAACTTTTGCATACGATCTTCGTTTTAGGCATGTGATAGCCCATTGGAAAGGTATCATCGAGGATATTAATTTTTTGAGATCAATCATGAATTTGGTTATCATTGAGGATATCAATACCAAAAAAATTCATTTAGGCCCTCAAAATGGCCTCAAAAGTTAAAAACTGCTATAAATAGTAAATTGCCAAAATTGCCAGAAAACTGTTTTGAGATGGTCGAACAAGGTGGGTGGCCACCAATATCCACATGGTTCACAGTATGACCTCATATATGCACAATCAGGATACCTATACACAGTACTACCTGAGATCCCAAGACCCATACCATTTGGCCAAGACAAACCTGGGATGTCTCACTCAGTGGACTGATTGATTGGTACCACAACACACCATAATCCGTACATCCAACCACCAACCATGTATGGTACACCCAAAAATATGTTGTAATTCCTTGTTAACCCCCTCCCCCTTATCCACATCCATACCCTATTGTACCCCCTCCACCCACGAGTGGACATGCATTGATACCCATGATGCGTCTAACCATACAACCAAGTTCTGGTAGCCCCTATACCTTAGCTTACACCCTAAGCACTAGTGAAAGCATAACACCTTCTTATGTACCATACATATCATTGCCAAAAAATAATCTGTACTTTCCATTCCCTGGTCCCCCCAACCCATGGCTCCACCACAAGGAAAACCACACGCTGGGGTTAACTTTGTTCAACCCTCTCCCATTCAACAATTTCAAAGTTTTGAACAACTGAATACGGAAAATCCATCCCATCAGTCAAATAATTCCAAAAAGAAAGGAAAAAACCGAATGTTGTTGCAAGTATTTCTCCTAAAGCTTAAGGCAAAGTTGAAAAGTTTGGACAGAACTGGCTTGGCAATTTGGCAGAGTTTCTTTGCTATGATTTTTCTCTTTGATTAGTACCCCTACCCCTCCTTTTATAGGCTAGGAAGAGCTAGGGTTTTAGTCGAACTCTCGGCCATGCATGGCGGAGAGTTCTAGTTAACTCACCAAAAGCTTCTCGTTCTATCGGCAACTTTCCGTTTTTTTGTGTTTTTTTAGGTATCCGCGGGCTGTAGTGGGCCTGCTAGCGGGTACCCGCGGGCTGTAGTGGTCCTGCTAGCGGGTACCCGCGGGCTGTAGTGGGCCTGCCAGCGGATGCTTTTTAAAAATGGAGTTTTTATAAGAGTTGTTCAGCATGGCTTTGGCAATGAAGGGCAATGAGTTGGCCTGATGCTAGGTAAGCATGTGTGGTGCAATTTAGGGTTATAACAGATGCCCCCTAATGTGTGAGGTCAGAAGAGCATCTGATGGCTGAAATACATTACCAATCTTTACCAATCTGTACTGATATGCTGAATGA
>ML831245.1:88512-109987 GCA_009831015.1 Picea engelmannii
AAGTTACACTCAAAAGGGCATTAGGGTTTAGGTTTCAATAAATAAACAATTATTAAAAATTAAATAACATGGTAAAAGTCAATATAAAGAAATAAAACTCTTTTTACCATATCATTTTCACTTTTCCACTATTTGAGCCCAAACCCCCTCTTTTTACCCTCGAAGTTTGGCATCAGATTGCGGGAGGTATGAGCATCCATTCGAAAAACTGTCAGCGACAGTGAGGTAGGCTCTTTGTTCTCTACTCTTTCATGGTTTAAATTTTCATTTTCATTGGTAAAAACACATTTTTGAGTTGGTTTTGTGAGCCATTCTTGCGCTCAGCCATTCTCGCTGGTGAACTACACGGGACCTGCGAGAATGGGTCATTCTCGTAGGTGAGCCCACAGTAGCCTGTGAGTTTCTCGCACTGTGCCTAAAGGGAACCTGCGAGAACCGCAAAGCATAATTTTTTTTTGAAGTTTTACTCAATGAAAGAGAACCAATTTATGAATAGAGTTACTAATCTTATTTTTGTGCTTCTTATGCAGGTATTTGGCCATCAAAATGGTTCTGGAATGGCGTGAAAGAGAGCACGAAGAAGACAATTCCATTGCCAGAAATCATCCGCCCACTATTGCCGCTTTGAGAAACTATGGACTTATGAAGTAATTTCGTATCCCGGGCATGACGGCCCAAATCAGGTTATTAGAGTACCTTGTGCATATGTGGGATCCCTATCAGCAGGTATTTCATGTAGGGGTCCACACATTGTCCTTAGATATTGAGGACATTTACTTCTTGATAGGACTGTCATGGCGTGGGTACCACGTGAACCTGACTGGTAGCAGAGGTGGTGGGCTTCCCATGAGTGAGTACTGTCACTTACACCGCATTCCCGAGGCAGAGAGGAAGAAAGGGAAAGTAGCTATTTGGGGAGTATGGGATTTTACCCTCCATACTATCTTGTTCACCATAGCTCAGATGGCTGGGAGCTCCGCTCCTCACATGGCACTACAGAGTTACTTCCAGTATGCCATAGAGTGTACTGAACCTCGGGTTTTTAACTGGGCAGATGTTGTGCTTCGTAGTATGAAAAAGCAGTTGACCAAATGCAGATGAGGCAACCTAAAACAATTTGGGTACGGATATTTGTTGGTGTCCTTCTTTATCGAGAGGGTTTGATTACTAAGACTGCAGGTTGAGTGGAATTTTCCAACTCCCACAGATCCAAGAATGCTGAGATGGTGTCAGCTGATGGCCTGACACGTAGCTGGACCAATTATCAAGTATGATGATACCTTCTTCGATTGGCTGGGACCACAGATGTTGATGGTCGATGATTATGCTTATGCCGGGTTGGATTTTCGAGGAGATCCAAAGTTAGTATTGCCAGAGGATGCTCAGTGGGGGGAACTTGGTAAGAAGTACACAATTTTTCTTTTAAATGCTCTTGTGAATTTTTATCATATGCAATTTTTTTATTTTATTTATATGTTCGTCCAAAGACTAAATACATAATTCATTGTTGATGACATAGATGTTGGACCTTATCAACCTCCTGGTACTTCTCCCATTCAGCGACGAGGAGAGGTAGCGCCAGTGCCACAATGGGACGCTGAGTATTATCAAGCAGTGGAACAAAACCTAGAGGGTTTGACAGCGGATATTCCAGACATGCCTCCTGGAGAGGTTCCATGATGCTATCAGCGTCACACAGTAGGAGTGTCAGAGTCCATAGGTCGACTGCTCCGTAGGGTTGCTCGAGTAGTCATGTTTTACCGTGAACGTCATCCATGATGTCACTTTGTAGAAGCCATGAGCTTCAGATTTTGACATATTGGTCTTCGGCCATAACTTTTTGTAAAAAACTCTTTTGATCGTTATATATATAGACGACTTCTATCAGTTTATCTTGTGTTGTGTACAAATTGATGTGATTGATTTATAAATGATCCAAATGTCTGTCTAATACATAGTTAGCCAATGCATCAGCTAATGTATTTAGACATCTAGGAATATGTTGATATTCAATATAATCAAAATAACGTTCCAAGAGGCGAATTCCCAAATACACCCATAACAAAGCAGGACTTCGAATAGTATAGACATTACTTAACTATAGTACTACAAGCTGTGAATCGATTTGCACAATCAAATGACGAATTCCAAGTGAGATAGCATCAACCAATAATTCGATAACGATGCTATACTCTGCAATATTGTTGGTCGCACGGCCGAGACATGCACCTCATAAGGAGACAAGTTCATTTGTAGGGGCGTAAATTGCCCATGCAGTGGAAGCAAGGTTTCGAGTACTACGGCTAGCGCCATCAACAAAGCCAATGTAGGGTAGTGAAGGCTCCAACATCTGGAAATCAAACACAATGTCACATAAGGGCAGAGACCAGATAATGACAAAAAAAAGCTATAGTAACACACAAGAAGTATGATACAATAAAAATACAAGTAATCGTGCACAGGTGATTTTATGCATAGTACTTCTTCAAGTACAACCCATTCCTGGGTTCACTCAAAGGGATACCATCGTAATATACTAACTCATAAGCTCCTTTTTCTAGAACTCATCGAATGATATAAGAACCTCACCACATAGCTTCGAATTTTCCAGCTCCTAGCATATCTCGATCTTGTTCACAGAGGAGAACGAGATCTCCTTCGGAGAAAACGCGAGGCTTGACATGTTTGTCGTATTGGGCCTTGACACGTTTTTTTATGAGCTTCTATGACTAGGGTAGCATCGCGTCGAGTTTCATCTAATCGCATAAGATACAATAGATGTTCTTCCTCAGCAGAAGTGTTTGGTAGGAGTTCAACATCTAGTTTTAAAGAGGGTATCTCACATTCAATCAGGAGAATGGCTTCCAATCCATAGACTAACTGGAAAGGTGTAAACCCAGTAGCGTACTTGATGGATGTCTGGTAAGCCCACAATGCTGAAAACAACATTGTGTGCCAACTTGTTTTGTGAATCCCTATCATTCGTCGGAGCATAGTTATGAGAACTTTGTTAATTGCTTCGACTTGGCCGTTGGCTTGTGGGTAATAGGGCATTGAGTTTTCATGGTGAGGACCCAACTTTTCAGTAAGTTCAGACATCATGAAGTTTTGAAAGTGGCTACCGTGATCAGTGATGATAGCCTGGGGAACACCAAAATGATCTATGATGTGATTAAAAATGAATAATGTTGCGGTCTTTCCAGTGTTGTCAAATGTTGGCATCGCCTCAGCCCATTTCGTAAAGTAATCTACGACTACAATGATGTATCCATGCCCCCCGGCCGATTGGGGGTGACATGTCATGAAATCAATGCCCCATTTCACAAAGGCACCAATGGAGACCACAGGGTGAAGAGGAGGAGGATGCAACCATATCTTGTTATTATAGGTCTGGCAAGCATGGCATTTTTGAACGACGATTATGCAGTCGTTAAATAAAGAAGGCCAAAAATACCCTTCTCATAAGATCTTCTGGGTAGTAGCATACCCAAACATATGACCACCACAAGCTCCATAATGACAGTCATTCAGAGCTCTCTTGGCCTCATCGAATGTGAGGCAGCGTCGAAAAATGGAGTCAATCCCCCGATGATAAAGAGTATCCCCGAGGATAATATATTGACGAGCTTGGTATCGTATTCAACGTCGGTCAATACTGGACAAAGTTTGCCAGAAAGTCTGGGTTTGGAGATATATAATGATATCTCCATACCAAAGATCATCAGTGCTGATGAGGAAAAGGGATTCATTGGGTATTGAATCAGCTGCTACATTTTCCATTGCAGAATAGGGAAAGTCGCATATCAACTTAGCAAACACCAAGGACTTCTTAGACTTGGCACGTTTGAATTCCAAGTCAAACTCATGGAGTATCACAATCCATTTGGAGTATTTTCCCCCTAGCAATTGACGTGCGAGAATGTGTTGCATAGGGTTGTAGTTAGAAATCACTGTAGTCTTACACGAGAGGATATAGTGCCGGAAACGTTGGACGGCTTGAACAACAGCCAAAGCCAGTTTTTTGACATGTAAATACTTGATTTCAGTAGGCGTTAGACTTCGACTCAAGTAGTAGATAACATGTTCTTCGTTAGCATCATCCCCTTGGAAAAGAACCATACCAATGGTGTAATCCGAGGCAGCAAGGTAAAGGAAATAATCGCGACTTTAATCGGGGTGAAAGAGAAGTGGAGCACATGTTAGGGATCATTTCAAAGATTCAAAATCATTGTTGGTGATGGTATCCCATACGAACTCAGACCCCTTTTTTAGTAACCACATAAATCCACGAGTTATCTCGGCATAATTTGGGATAAAACGATGAAGAAAGTTTGCTTTCCCCTACAAACTTTGTAACTGGCAAAGTGTAGAAGGAGGAGGGAGATTAAGGATTGCCTCAACCTTTAAAGGATCCACCCAGATCCCTTGACATGAAACGATAAAACCTAGAAGGTGGCTGGATTCCATGCAGAAAACATACTTATGAGGATTCAAATGTATACGATAGAACCGACAGCAGACGAAAATGGCTCGGAGGTGGGTTGGGTGATTGACTTGGCGCATTGAATGAGCAGGTAAATCGTCCAAATATGGTTGAATAATGTTCTTGATATCATGCAAAGAATAAGACATAGTGCGTTGAAAAGTTGCGCCAGCATTCTTGAGACCAAAAGGGAGTTTCCGATAGGCAAAAGTACCCCAAGGACAAATAAAATTAGTCTTATGTTGATCCTCAAGAACAATGTTGATTTGATTATACCTGGAGAAACCATCCATTAGAGAGAAGATTTCACTTCCGGCGCAATCGTTGACGATCTGATCGATGAAGGGGGTAGGAAAGTTTTCTTTGGGACAAGCTTTGTTGATATCCCTATAATCAATGCATACACGAATTGTGCCTTGTTTCTTATCGATCGGGACAAGATTGGAAACCGAGTCAGTGAGAGCCACCAGATAAATAAAGTCGGCTTTAAGAAGTTTCTCTACTTCAAGCTTGATAGCAGCCTCTTTATGTGGGTTAACTGGATGAAGGCATTGCCGAATGGGTTTAGCGTTGGGGTATGTCTTGATCTCATGTATCACAATTTTAGGGTCGATACCTGGCATTTTTTCAGAGCTCCAAGCGAAGATGTCATGAAACTCTTTGAAAAGGGATGTGTAGGTGACGATTTCATCAGAAGAACATGAAGCTCCAATATGGACATTTTCAACGATTCCAGGTTTGACGGATATGTCAAGGGGAATAGTGGGAAAGATATTGCTTAGGTTCCCTTCGAAAAACACATCATGTGTGGACCTGGGAATGGTGGAGGTGACGACAACGGTCGACGGGGTCGATATCTGTTGGTAGTTCTCAATGGTATGTTGTTCCAGAAAGAGGATGTAACGATGATGTCCATCGTCCCAAGGGGTATCCTCCATTACAGACATGATCATTTCGTCAGTGGGAAAAATGACATGGAAAGGATCTGGAGATAACTCACCAAGAGAGGGGGTAGAAGGGGTTTCCGATTGAATGGCCTGATAGGCGGATTCAACCAGACTTAACGGAATTTCGTCGCTGTAACGAAGATAATCTCCAGGGTCAGGTACTATCCAGGGGTCATGAGATGCAGGAAGTGCATGAATTGAGGTGGAGATCATGTTGATTGAAGCAACAGAAAAGAATAGAACATCAGGCAGTAGAATGGGGAAAGTACCCATTAACGAAGAGTCTTTGATAAAGCCTACACCGATGTTCTCATAACCCGGTGAGGTCTTAGCGATGAACGGTATGTTGCCATTATGGGTATCGGAGTTAAAGAAGGCTAATTGGTCGACAGTGACGACCTTCCCTTGATGTGGGAAACATGCCACATGGAAAAGGGTCGACACAACTGTGTGCATGGAATTGATCCAGCTCTGGCCAAGTAGAAGATTGTAATAAAGGGGAGCGTCGAAGACTTCCACTTCAACTTGGACCATTTTTCCTTCTAGCGTGATGGGAAATGAAGGAAGAACACCGTAGGGATTAAGACCGGAGACATTGAAGGCTTTGAGAGTATTCTGGGATTCATTCAAAGGGGGAGAGACAATGGCTTTCCAACAAGTAAGAGACAGGACACACATCGAGGCACCCTCGTCGATAACGGTTCAACAAATGTTTTTGTCAGAGACAATCACTTGGATCTCGAATGTGAGTTGAGGGGGTAACCTTGGAATGTGATCTTCCATGTCAAATATTATTAAATTTGAATCCGTCGGGTCGATTCCACCGATAGCTTTCAACAATGCCTTCCATTGTGTGGGACAAATTTGAAGGACTTTGAGGGCTGACATCGCAGAAGGTGCTTGGGCCAGATCTTCAACAATGTTGTAGTTCTGGGTAGCATGAGCATGTGGATTGAAAGCCGATTTACGAACGATTCCCTTTGGGGGGGATCAAAGAACTGTGTCGAGGCTCGGTCATTCGAGATGAAGAGGACTGTTGGTAGGTGGAGTCGCAGGAGAGGGTTGTACCGAGGAAGGAGGTAGATCATCAACCTTCTCTTTAGAGGGAGAATAATCTTTGGCTCGAGTGGTGAGTGCAATGTCATTCTGCTTTTAATCGCCAGTACACATCAATACATAAGATGTAGTAGAAGAAGAGGGTTTTTCATCAATGACCAACTGAGCCTGTTGTTGAGACGGGAAGGGTTGGGACAAAACGGGTGGTTTTGGAGCTCCTTGAAGGAACTTAGTGACCTCGGCGCGTCGTGGACAATCCTTCGTGTAGTGATCATCACAACATATAAGACAAGGGTAACGTGGTTTTCACTTATCCCGATCGTCAACAGGGGTATTTTTGGTTCGCTCTACTTGAGAAGTATTTTTGTCCTCCTTATTCTTACCCCTTCCCTTTTTGGATTTGTTTTTACCGTCTGGGGTAGATTGAACTGCATTTACCTCAAAAGTCTTTCCGATGGGAGGGGCGGGAGACGAAGCATTTTGAACATTATAAGAAGCAGGTTTGGGGTTTGTGCTTGAGGCAGAATGTGGTTGGGCCTAGAAAGTGCCAATCACATCGTCGGCTGCATGTGAAGTAGCTGGAGTAGTTGAAGTGGCAGAAGTGGAAGGATGAGGTATTTCAGGTAGTAAATCGTAAAGGGTACCCATTTGTGAGTAAACAAGGTCAAGATATTGAGCACGACTTATGGCCTGTTCTTCCGTGACTACTCCACCCATGGCAATGTCACAATCGATGTCATTCACAAATGATTTCGTGAACCATTCTGCCAGCAACTGATCATGGATTTCGATTTTAATGAGACGCCATCTCCGTCACCACTCATGAATGTGATCGGATATATGAGTGGCTTTATTTTGTTTGAAAGAAGTCAAAATCTTGGTCCCCATGTCATAATGAATCGACAACTGGTAGTGTGTGAGGAAATCCATAGCTAGGGTGTTGAAATAAGAGAAGAAACCTCATGGTAATTCTATATACCACTTTGCAGCAGAACCTATGAGGGTTCGTTGAAAAAGATGTAAACGAATAGAGTCATCCATCAACGAGTTGGAGGAACACCATAGGTGAAAAGTCATGATGTGATTGTTCGTGTCCTCTCTCGCTTTTCCATCAAATTTAGGGATGTCCGACGGTAACTTGGTTGGTATAGCAGGCCATTGGGGAGAGTGACGAATTGGATCATTTAAAATCCTTAAAAAATCCAGAAGATCCAGAGTGGCCAAAAAGGGTAACTATCGATTCACCTGTGGGTACCGGTGGATTTGGGGAGGAAGCCTTGTCGGCAAACTAGTAGGACCATAAGCAGTCTGCATATAATGTGAATACCTAGGCAGATTCGGAGGTGCTTGGAGAGGATAGTATCTCATGGGATTGTATCCTGGAATAGGGACGTGAGTTTGAGCAGTCGAGCTCCAAATAGTATTGAACGAACCTGGATATGGTTGAACCATACTAGGGGGTATTACAGATGCAACTAGAAATTGTTGCCCCCCAGTCGATTGAGGAGGATGTTGTATCAACTGATTCCAATACTGGGCCAAGGACGGAGGTATGTGTTTTCCATAAGGTGGGGTCGATCCTCCCATCGAAGGTGGTGTTCCAATTGGGGGCAGTGTTCCAATTGGGGGTTGTGTTCCAATTGGGATTTGCGTTCCAATAGGAAATTTCCCGCTAAGAGGGGGTTGAGTCATACCACCTTGATGAAAGTGTCCACCGACAGGAATCTGGTAATTTGATGTGAATGACGGAATAGTGCCACTAGGATTAAGACTGCCAATAGAAGACGAGTAAGGTCCTCCAAAAGGAAATTGAGGGAGTGTCGGAATAAAACCGGAAAGAGAGTGCCCATAAGAAGAAAGACCACCAGGAGAGTCGGATGGGGTTTGCGCAGGAGTGGGAATGGAAGCATTCAATGCACGGTATCCAAGTGGTAGTGTCAGAGTGACATTGGGCGTACGCGGTGTGTTGATGGGAGCTAAACTAACCGCAGTAAACCCAGTTTTAACACTCGTAGTATCTGTGTGATGGGAAATTTTGATAGGGATGGTAAAGTGATAGGCGGTAGTAAATGGTACCGTCTTTGGACTAGAGATTTCAGAAATCACAGGTGGTGAAATTTTGGAAATCACACGTGAGCCTGGACCAAAAAGGTCTCGTCGAAAAACACCCGTAGACCAAAAAGGATCTTGGCCTTCTATGCCTGGAAAGGGTCCAACTGGTGATCTAGAAGATGTAACAACTAAGTCTCTAGAAGAATTTAGTTGCATAAATGGTCGCTCAGAATCAGGGTGAATTCGAAACTCCTCTCGAGTATTAGTAATTCGGAAATGTTCTAGAGAGTCAGTTCGTTCCACTTGTGGTGTGGTGACGGCTTGGACTACACTCTGCGGAGGAGAGCCCTTAGGTGAACTTGTAGGCAAGGGTTGAGAACCTTCCAGATGCTCTGGAGATAAACCTTGCATTCTACGTGAACGACGTGGAGGAGCTATTGTAACCGAGTGACAAACTTCATGAAGAAAATATTATAGTCAACTTTGGTAAACAAACAACACGCACTAGTAAAAAAAATCTAGGAAGAAACACCAAGCAAACAAGACCTTCTAATTCTGAAGTCACTAGTTGGTGATGAAATCCAATGTCGCAACAATGAGACAAGAAGGGGCTGGGCTAGGGTGGAAAAGTTACGCTGACGACCTGCTTAACGGACTTACACCCTGGTGCAAGCTCCCACACATAATCGTGGGTATACCCTCAAAGGAGCCCGAGTGAGTTTGGCCAATGTCGATTCTAGGTACCGTGAAGACTTTCCCCTTCACAGTCACCTTGTGTAAGAACCTAGAAAGATAGGCCACTAAGGTTACCATCGACAACAATAAATCCTGGGGGGATAGTCGACAATCCGATCCACATGCAAGGGCAGGGTATCTAGCCCGAAATCAACTCAAAAGGCTTCCACTCATCATTGTGGGTATACCTCTGAGTGACCCCCGTAATACATGCAATCTCTACACCGATATCAACAAAGCAGGGTGAGTAACTCTGTCAATATCAATGTGGCCTCATGCTTGACCCTTGTGTGAGAAGGGCTTCACAGGACAAGATGTTATAAATGGAATTTGAGACTCCTTAACACAAGATGCTATTGTGTGTTTTGTGATTTGGAGAGTGTATCTCTCTACCTATTCCAAAGCACTAGCCTAGCTAAATGTTGGTGTAATAGAGCCCTAGAAAAGAGTTACTAGTTAAATTTTACAATTGCGCAGTGTTATTAAGGGTTGTTGTTACTCAAAGGAAGCGGAGATGAAGCTGATGTTGTATAAGACTCTGACCCAACGATGCATGGATAAGAATGAAATATAGCAATTTTTGTTAAATGAATCCTATGTACGGGAGGGAAAGAAAAGTTTTTCAGATCAAACTTGAACTACAAGACACAATTTCCTTTAAAATGTGATTGCAACAAATCACGCAAGAAGAACAACTCTCTATTGTTTCTTTTTCAATAATTTCAACAATTGATTTTCAATACTTTCGACAACGAAAATTCTTTTGAAAGAAAAAAATTTGTTCACTTTTCAAAAAGGACCTACACCATGATGGTGAGAGTGCAGAAAATCAAAAACCAATGAACAAGGAATAGATAAAAACCCAAACCACTCTTTCAATGGAAACAAAAATAACAAGCAAACCAAACTAGTCTTTTCAATTGCATGAGAAAAATGATTTTTCAAACAATGAGCAAATGATAAACACAAAGAAGCTCAGCTTTCAACCGATCACCGGTTCTTAACCAAACAAGCACACTCAGATTCCAAAATCAGAGAGTATATCATTGTAGAGAGAAGTCAAGAAACGAAAGTCAAGAAAAATGGACAGGAAGAGTCTTGATTTCCTAAGACTGTTCGTGCACAAGAATGAAGACAAGAAAACATCAACCAATGGTCCAAAACACTCTTGTTAGGCACTTATACCGATCTGGGTAGTTAATCATGCAAAAGTCTTAAATCCAAAATTTTGAAAAATAGGGTTCGCAAGCTGAGCGTGTTACACAGTGCGAGAATAGGTGATTCTCACAGGTGAGCTTTGAGCAGAGTGCGAGAACCTCGCACTGAACCTAAAGGCAGGGTGAGAACTTAGTATATTCTCACAGGCTACTATGGAGTGCAGTGCGAGAATGTCTGAAACTAGTCAAATTTTTGGAAAAAGACACAAAATTTGAAGAGGCCTCTGGACCCAGAGGGTCTATCAGGGTATCTTCAAGACTCAGATATTGATATGAATGGAGAAAGGTAAGGAAAGAGAAAATGGCCAAGGAAAAATACCAAAAACCACAAAGAAAATGGGTTATCTCCCCAGTGGAGTCACCAATTTTTTTATCGGACTAATCGGTAGGTGCGGACACTAACAGCTCTCCCTAGATCCACCTGGATCTAGAACAAAACAGGACAGGACATGACTCTTTCCCTTAATTTTGACCATTGAATTAGCTAGTAGGGAGGAATAAGTAACATACCTTTGTATCACTTCCTAGGGTCTCTGTTGCTCCCGCTTTGTTCCGGTGCTCTCGTGAGGTCAAGACCAAGACAACACAAACCAACCAAAGTGAAGATAGAAAAATATATTCAACTGTCAACTTATGTGTATGATCAAGGAATTACACAATAAAGTGAGAATAGCTTTATGGGAAAAGGACATGCTACTGTATCATATTAATTGAAAGTAGAAGATTACAACCGGATCGCCTTGATGTCGCAAGCTCCCTTTCAGTGGCTCTTAGCTCCAACACACACACTTGCTCAATCCTTGTATGAAGAATATTAAATCCTCTTGATAGACTTGCTAGAGTCTCCAAGCTCCTATTCAAGCTAAGTCCTTCACACGACTCTTTCACCAATTCTCCAATGAATCTTGATTAACCTTTTCCATGATAATTCCATCAATATATAGGAGATAATGAGATGGTTAATTGGATAAGAATGATCCCATAATATCAGGGAATCCAGTACAAGGATAACCATTCGAATGCCAACCCATTCTTCTAGAAGATTCCCTTCTAGAACCATCGAGAATTCATCTTTTTCCAAGCTTTAGAGCAAGTTCGCACCCTAGCTATGTAGCACAGTGCGAGAAGTTCACACCCTAGCTTAAGGCAGCCTGTGAGAATGGGTCATTATCTCACCTTGGTATATTAGCAACCTGCGAACTCTCTTCAAAAGTATGTTTTCTAGGAAGAGATGAATGTCACTTTTCTCTGGAGAAAGTTCTTATGAGGAGCCTGAGTACACCATCATGATGAAAAAAATCATGGGTAACAGTATGGCCATTATACTCACCATTTCCCCCAAATTGTTGACTTTAAATGGATGAAAGAATCTGTGAATGGACCTCATCCCCCAGCACCGCCTACCCCCCAGCAGGCCCCACAAAAGCATGTGAAACAACCACCCTCGGTGGTGTTGAAAAACCCTATTCCACACCAAGGTTTGATTAATACCCAGCAAGAGATACACCCTACCCCACCACAGATGGGACAGTATCAAAACCCTGGCACCCCTGCAGATCGCACTATCCTCCTCACTAGTGAAGAGGAATTTCTTCTACAAACGCAAAGTCGTTAATACAACATGCCCCCTAAATCTACTCCCACCACATCGGACATAGTTCCAGATACAACGGGACCCTCTTTGATGATTCCACACCCTAACACTGAGACCCCCCTTCATATTCCTTGTATCACCTTACGATGGAATGTCAACAACCCTCAGGATAGGGTAGCACACAATTACAGTTTGGTCAATGACCTGGCACAATCCCCTGCCGCCATGTTAGTCTTGGAAGTCCTTCAAACCTATCCCACTCAATGGAATTCCTTACTCTCCGCCCTGGGGGAAGTTGACCCTGGTGATACTAGACTCATCACATTTGATCTAGATTGTGGAGAACCTCATCTCCCCACTTTGGTATCTTTCCAGATACTTATCAAAATTCATAACATCACAGTTCATTGATGCATAATCAATGAAGGTGCATCCACATGTATCATTTCCAAAACTGTATGGAAAAAACTTGGCTCCCCGGAGAACATACCATCTGCCATCACTTTGAGAGCTTATGATGGACGACCATCCTCTCCTAAAGGGATCTTTCAAAATGTCCCCATTGAACTCGAGGGCAAGACTATCCTTATTGACATTGAGGTTATCGATACCCCACTCGATTATAATATCTTGTTTGGTCATAGCTACATGTATGCCATGAAGGAAGTCGCCTCTTCTATGTTTCGAACTATGATTTTCCCCCACAACGGGAAGATCATCACCATTGATTAGGTTTCACATTATGAGCCTAACCCTTCCTCCAACATCGATAAAGTTTTACCTTTTGTACACACTAATCCCGATGTCTACCCACTCGTTGAGATGGGCCCTGGCATATTCAAAGATCCATCCTTGCTAGGGACATATCATGGAGCACCCCCGCTCATACATCCCTTAGCTCAAGTATGCATCATCTCTTCCAACGAAAGTAGCACTAGAGATACCATTCCTCCCACTGAGGCTTCTTCACTTCCTAACGTCACACTGATCACAGATCTCCTCCCTCAGGAATCCCCTGAGAACTCTCCATCACCACTTGTTCCCGATATCCCTTCCCCCAGGGTCACATCCTAGTTTGGGAGACAATCCCCCAAGCCGTTACCCAAATCCCCTTCTTCTATGCCCAACCGAGCATATAAGATTTCCAGGTAGCTGCCACTCTTACTCTACCTAACATGGTTCTTGCCATCCTAGTTTGGTATATGCACCCACCTAAGATGGTTCCTCAACCATTTCTTCCTCCCCAAACGAAGGGAATCCCAATGTAGATATAAGTCCTCACTCCGACCACACCAACCTCACCCCCACTCGCTAGCACCACTGCTATAGTTGGGGGAAAAAGGAAGACGAAAGATCCCACCGCTCCACTCCACCCTTGAGTTCAACTTCCTTGCACACTATGCGAGAAAGAAGGACACCCCACTAATCGATGTCCCTCTCTCCCCGAGTTATGAAATTTAATCCGACTTCCTTGAGAAACCACACCACTCGTCACTCCACCCAAAACACCAAGTAATACCACCATGTCTCCAACCACCGGTACCACAGGGTTACGAACCAAATTCTCCTATGCCATCTTCTCAGAGTATGGCCATTACAGCCACCATTGCCCTGTACTACCTCAATTTCGACAGACACTAACGACAGTACCCCAGAGATTTCAACAAGAGTCTCCCCCATCCACGTCATCAATTACTTTTGTCATAGACATCCACTATGTCACAAATTCAGTTAATGAACGGATGAGATTCCCTTGCTCTCTCTATGAATAAGTGTATCATTTCACATACCAATGTCCTACGATCCTTGAATATAGGCATCACCAAATGGCCCTTATTCAGAATCCTACACCCACCTCACTACTAGAAATACCAATAATTACCCCTACTCCATCCCTTGATGTTTTTCATATCCTCTCTCCTGAGCCTGAGACACTCCCTAGTCCTCCATGGTTCATGGATAGCCCATATGAGGATTTTCCCCCAAATCCCCCAAATTCTCCAGTTCATTTCCCCACGGAAATTTTAGGCCCAACTACCATTTTCAACCCACAGTATCTCGATATTTGGTTTATGTCGAGCAAACCATAGAAACCCCCTTGCATCACCCCCCCTACCTCTTCACCACAAGAAGACAAACACATGGTGCCAGTCACCAATGTTACTCCCCTAGATCCCCTATATTCTCGACAGTTCAACTGCGATGAAGACATCCTCAAGGAATTAACTACCCCCGATTTCCCATGGGATTCGCTCCATCACAGAGAGCTCTTTATTTCAAAAGAATCCTTTACACCTCCTAACCAAACATCCATATATGCAATCGAAACTAAATATGTTTTCCCATCAGGGAATATAGACTGGTTCAATAATCATATCCCTGCCCCCGACGGTTTTGAAGAAGGCAACATGGCTAACATTTCCCCCATTGTCAAAATCGATATTTTCGTCAAACCTAGAATCATAGAGTAAATCACCATTGGCGCCACATGCTCTCCTAAAAAAATCATAGCCTACACAACTATCTTCCAAGAATACTGGGACATTTTCGCCTGGTCATACACAGAGATGCCCGACCTCAATCCCTCTATTGTTGAACATCGTATAGATACATGGCCTGATATCACCCCTGTACGACAAAAGAAATTCCCATTACACCCATCCAAAGCAACCACCATCAAAGTCGAGATTGAAAAATTACATGTTGCAGGGTTCATATAACCCATCGCATATACATCATGGGTCTCCAACCCCTTCCCTATCAACAAAAAACATGGCACTATTTGCGTTTGCACTAACTTTCGTGATCTCAATCACACCTGTCCCAAAGACAATTTTCCAACTCCTTTTATCGACCAAATTATTGATTATTGTGTCAACCATGAGGCTTTGTCCTTTATGGATGGTTTCTCTAGCTACAACCAAATACAGATTCACCCAGTCGATCAGTACAAAACCACATTCACTACCCCATGGGGTACTTTCACATATCATGTCATGCCTTTTGGCCTCAAGAATGTTGGTGCAACATTCCAATGGGCCATGACATATGTTTTTCATGCTCTAGCTCAAATCATCCTCGCCTACTTAGATGATCTCACCACTCGATATAAGAAATGCACTTAACATTTACATGACTTACACATGATTTTTCACAGGTGTCGTCAATACAATATATGCCTGAACCCCCTCAACTGCGTATTTTGCATCACCATAAGACACCTCCTTGGGTTCATTGTTTCCAAATGTGGTATCACTGTCCCCTCAAGGTCCAAGCCATCACCAAAATTCCACCACCTCAGAATTTATGCCAACTCCAAAGCCTACAAGGCAAAGCTAACTTTCTACATTGCTTTGTCTTCGATTACGCCACTCGTGCAAATGGTTTCCTTCGCTTATTGCGCCATGATATACCATTCCAATGGGATGAACATGCCCAAACCTCTTTTGATGATTTAAAAGCATCACTCTCCAATGCCCCCTTGATTACTCCACCCAACTATGACCGTGACTATATCCTCTACTTATCAGCCTCACCCGTCTCAGCAGCAGGAGTTCTCGTCCAACTAGGGGATGATGACCGTGAGCATGTAATTTACTATATTAGTAAAAATATTTCAGGGCCACCCTTGAAGTACAATCATGAAGAGAAACTCTCCCTTGCATTTTTCCTCACAGTCTAGAAACTACACCATTACATCCTGCTCCGCACTACCAAAGTCATAGCGGTTTCCAACCCCATGCAATACTTGCTCACTCGCCGAAAAATTAATGGTAAATTTGCCCGATGGATCGTCATCCTTTAGGAGTATGACCTCGAATTTTCAACACCCAAGAGCAAGAAAGCGCTCATCCTCACTGAACTCATCATGGAATTTCCCTCAGATACTACCAGTTCCCCCATCAATACAGACTTCCCTGATGAACACCTCTTTTACATCCCCTCGGATGATCCTTGGTATGGATATCTCCTCATCTACCTCCGAACACATAAGTTTGGAAACCACCTCTCTCGGGAAGATCATCGACGTATTCTCCACCAGGCCCCTCGCTACATCCTTATCGGTGACATCTTATATCGACGAGGGGTCTACACCATACTACGTCATTGTTTGACCATCGATGAAGCTGACAAAGTTCTGAATGATTACCACAATGACGCATGTGGTGGCCACCTCTCAGGGATGACCATCACCTAGAAAATCATTTGAGCAGGTTATTTCTGGCCCACGTTGTTTCTTGACTGCATCCATGCGGTGAAGAGATGTGAAAAATGTTAGCTGTTATCACATATGTTGGTAAAGGGGGTGTTCTTCCTTTAGAGTGGACACCATGGAAAAAGAATGACAAGAAGTGGGCTAAAACCCCACTTATCCTAAGTTTCTATGATCAGGTATATTATTTTAAGAGGAGCGTGGATCCAAGCAACTGAGATCTATGCTCTCAAATCTATGGCACAGGTTCAATTCCAAACCCCCCCCCACCGTCATTTTGCCTTAAATGGGGGGGGTTCCGATATGGCAGTTTTAGATTGTGGGCCCCTCACTATCATGGAGCCTCCTCATGATGTTGGACCCCCCCCACCTAAAACTACTCACCACCTACCCCCCCCTCTGATATGCCACTTTCCTCCTTCGCTTACACCTCCTGTCTCCTACTGACATCTATCTCCCACTCCGTCTCTCACCTTCGCCCATCACATCCTCCACTCCCACTCCTCATCTCGTTACGCTATACCTGTCCTCCACTCACCGTTGGGCCATAACCCATTATCACTCCCTCCTATCATCTATTTCCAAGTGTCCTACTGCTAACGTCCTCCCTGGAATATGGTCTCATCCCGCCTACTACCGCAGCCTCACATTTTCCCCCACATCATTTCCCCATGCTACTCCACCTCTGACCTGTCCCAGCGCATTGCGCACACCTTTCGTCGCCCACACTTTCAATGTCACCCTCAATCTGTCTCTCCTGAACACATGGGCACTCCTCGTCTCACCTTCATGACGTTGGTGCCATCATCCCCACCAAGAGTCTCATCCACATCCGCCAAGTGGGTCCCATCGTAGCAGTCCAACGAAGGAACGGTAGCCAAAGGAAGGTTTCCACATCATCCAGGAGTAGAATTGACTTGGGACTCTCTGATCCCAAGATAAAAGTTAATGAAAATAAGGAAGGTGGGTGAGACATCATCTCCTCCCTTAAATAGAAGGTTAGAAAGGGACAAAGCATAGAGGCAGGTTGTCAGTCTGAGCTGATAGAGATCGCGTTCGACGAGAAGACTGCATGGGGAGTCTAACCAACGTCTGCATGCATATCCTCACATAGAAACTCATCAATGTAAAGCCTTGAATGTATGACATGATCTTATTTCAGGTAGCCTGAGCCAGTTCTAAGTATATGTAGGCATTTTAGCCATTTTGTTAGTATCGATGGTAGAGCTAAGCTCCCAATTGCAAAGTTTTAGCGAGGCCTCTGGTTCTGCAGTTATAGACTGATATTTGAGAATTCTTGTTTAATGGCAACGAACCTCTTCCTTACTCTTTCTTTTGACTCTTAACACCCGGGAATGGATGATCCAGTCGGGTGTTGTAATGACTATATAATGTAGGTTTGATTATATCAATTTTTGTAGCATGTTAAGTTTGTTGAATTTTTCGGATCTGAGAGGATTTCATATCTTAGACTTTTCATCCAAAGGCTGTTGAAAGACCAGATGTCCAGAGAAGACTTTCATTCCTCTCTCATTTTTCCTCCACCTACTCACCACTATGCTAACTTACTGTCCTAAGTTAGATCAAGACCTCACCTAGCTCTATATTTCCAACCTAGTTTTCTGAGTTAAAATGATATTGTTCTGAGTTTACTCCCATTCGTTCACCATTTATAAACAACCAGTGACATATAAACTAATGGGTATTAGGATTACTCATGTTGCAATCTAGGAGTGACTTCTGGTGCTAACATTTCTGGTGTCATTGCTGGGGACAAAGTTGAATATTTTCCCCAGGATTGAATGACATTGAGCCTCTGATTCTGAAGGTGCATCAGGCATCAGATCCCTCCAATATTGTTACTTTTCACCTGGAGACTCCATTGTGACGACTCCATTGGGGAACCTACTTTTTCAGTTGTGGATTCCAGAGGTAGGCATACGAGATCCACCCCTCAATTTCCCTTGACAACACCTAATGAAAATCCAGAGAAGCTTATTAGAAAGGGAAAGGTCCTCAGAGAAGGAGATTCTACTGTTGAACTGGGTATTTATGATAGTTCTCATTGCCCTCTGTTTGAGACTCCAATATTTGCTTCTCAGTGTCCTATCAGACCTCTTGTTGGAGTTTCTCATTTTTTAAATTTCGGGAGCGTTCCTGTTGATTTTTCTCCTCCTAGTCTTGGATTGGAGGGATAGATATTTGTTTTCCTATCTCCCCCAACATTGCATCTTGGTCTAGACCTAGGAATTTAGAAGATTTTCCCACCCCAGGATTTACCATCCCTTCTCCTATTACTGTTGCTATTATTGTGCCCACACCAACCTTTGTTCCCTTAATCCCTATAGCCTTTTCTTCAAATCCTTTGTTGATCCCTTTCCCTCCTACAAGCTCATTTCTAGTCTCCCTAGGAAAAAACCCTTCTCCCCCTAGTTCTCCTCCACCTAATATCCCTATGGCAGGTGCTCATCCCCCTATAAACAGAATGGATGCCATAGTGGCTGCGAGGTATGCCCCTCTGGTCTTACCTCAGCCCATGAACCCTCTCCCTGCTAGAGATTACTTGAAGTATATGCCTAAATTCACTGGAGAGGAGGACATAACTATTGAAGAGCACCTTGATTCCTTCTACAGTTATGCAGACAAACTAAACATTGAGAATGAAGAGGTTTGGATGTGAGTCTTCGTCCAAAGTCTTGATGGTGAGGTGAGGAAATGGTTTCTGGGAATGATGATATAGGTGGATATCGGTGGCCACAAACCTTTTCCAGCTGGATCAAAACAACTTTCTCGCAATTTTGATAATTTACTATTTTTAGCATTTTTTCGGGTCCTGAACTTCCGGAGACATTTTGAGGCCCTAAACGACGTTTTTGGGGTATGTTGCGATCGCAAAATTACATCATGAAATGTTGTGCAACTGTTGTATTCCTCGGATAGATATTTCCAATGGGCTATCATATTCCTAAAACGAAGATCGTACGCAAAAGTTACAACCCTGAGAAGTTGATGTACTGACTTACCCAAACGGGGCCCACATGACTTTTGGCGCTTCATCTCCTAGGGTTAGGTTTTTGGATGTTTAGCGTTTTTGAAACTCCTGTTTATTGTAAAAAGGCCTCGAGAGCCTCATTGTAATCATCTTCTTGTGAATGAGTGCAATCGTCCCATCTCTTCTTAGAGATAATCCGCCACCATTCCAGCAAGCTTGTTTTCCGCTGCATTTTACAGTTTCAACTTATTTCCTTATTGAATAGAAAACCAATTTTACTGTATCTCTGTTATTCTATGTTAATCATATGGTAATAATCTATAGTCATTTTTTTCTTCTCATAAAATCTAGATCAGTGGTATCATAGTTGTCTTCTCCTTGCCGTCTTAATGCATGTCCCCAACGAGGTCGGAGTACAAAGAGTTGGGTCTTGAGCTTGTTTCTCTTGAGGAAAAAAGTTCTTTCACACCCAAGTGACCTCTCATGGAAGGAGAAAAGAAAAATGATGGGATAGGAGATCCTTTCAAACTGTTGATTGAGGAATCCCTCATGCAATAGAGGAATGAGATGATGGATAATTTAGCACAAATCCTTCAGCGATTACCCAGGGGCGACACATCTTCTTCGAGCGGAAGCATCATCCCCTTCAAGGTGCAAAAAAAAATTAATATTCCTATATTTGAAGGTCAAATAGTCACAGATGTTGTAGACAAGTGGTTGAATCTACTAGAAGGGTATTTTTCTTTCCATAACTTTTTGAATAGAGAAAAAATTACTTTTTCACTCCTCAAAGCCATTCCCCATGTCAAAGATTGGTGGGAAACTTTCTGTGAGAAAAAGGAAATGGAGGAACCCTCATTATTTACAGTCACATCCACCTGGTAATCCTTAAGGGATGTTATTAAGGAACAATACTACCCTGTCGAAAGTTATGACGACTTGTATACCAAATGGACCACACTGCGGCAAGAAAGAGACCAAGCAGTGCCAGATTTCACAAATATATTCCATACCTTGCGCACCAAGATGGGTATCAAAGATTCAAAGCGACATATGGTGCTCAAGTATTGTGGTGCTCTGCATAGATACATCTAGACCGAAATGGAATTTCTATACATCTCATCCTTGGGTGCAGCCTACCGATATGCCGTCAAAATCGAGCAGAAGCTCAAACAAAAGATGCGACAATTTGGGTCGGGGAACCCCTCACAACAAAAGCCAGGAATGGGCGGCCCCAACCCATAGAACAAGGGAAAGAGAAAATATGGACAGCATCAGGACAACCAGTCCAAGCTGCAAGCAAAGAAGGACACTAGAAAGACAAAGAAAGATACTGGGAAGTGGTGCGACTTCCATAAGAGCCCTTGGCATAACACTGTTGACTGCCACTCAAAGAAGATGGTGGTGGCCGAAGTGAAAGCCTCTAAATCAAATGTGGGTTCTGACTCTGAGTCAGAACCAGAAAGGGGAAGATGGATCATTGACGTGGAACCCAGTGCCACCGTTGCTACCACAAAGCTCCAGCATGGTGAACCAGATGAGCCAGAAGAAGGAGAGCACCTCTTCCATTCACAGATGTGGGTAAAAGGCACCCCTCTACACTTCATTGTTGATAGTGGTAGCCAGAAGAACCTTATCGTAGCAAAGGTCCTCAAGAGGTTGGCCCTGCCAACAACGTCGCACCCACAACCCTACACCATTGGATGGCTCCACCAAGGAAGCGATCTCTACGTCAGCCAACAGTGTCGACTATCATATGAAATCAAGCCCTTCAAAGATGAGGAATTATGTGATGTTTCTCCTCTCGAAGTTTGTGATGTTCTTTTAGGCCAACCTTATTTATGGAAACTGTTGGCAAATGTTTACCAAGTAGCGTATGCTTGTCATTGATGGAAAGTACAGCAGTGGAGATGGTAGGATAAGAAGGATAAAAATCCCTTGGGGATTCAGACGTGAAAGCTCAAGAGGAACAGTGTTGAAGAAAATGCATGCAACAAAGGAAAAGCTCAAAGTACAGGTATTTGCAGAAGAGAAGGAAGACAAAGATCCACAACCACAGGATCTCATTCAAATTTCCCGAAAGAACGAGGGCCGTCAGATCAGACAGAAGTTGTACGAGTTTTACCATCGGGAAAAGCCAAGGTGAAATCCCGACATAATCAGGACCGTCTATTTGGAAGGACGCG
>ML831245.1:110087-121709 GCA_009831015.1 Picea engelmannii
AGGAAGGTTGCATGAAAGGGACATGATGCAGAGAGTATAAATGGAGAAGAACAGAAAGTGCAAGGAGGGGGTAGAAGACACTGATGCAGACAGGGTAGAGCAGTGCAACAGAACAACGACAAGACTGGTAAGCCATTGAATAAATTTATTGTGCTGTAATGAGTTTAAGTTACGAAGATTAATATTATAGGGTGGTTGGTAGGTGCTCGGGAGGATTGTTGTCCTCATAGATTCAAGTGGGTGCTTGAACACAGGGAGTTGTAGCTTCCATCTGGTTGCAGCCAGACAAACCAGGGTGGCAGGGTGGTGCAAGGGAGAAATCTTGTTCTCTGTTATACAGGTTGGTGCCTGTATGATTGGAAGTTGGTGCTTCCTTCTAGTTGGTGCTAGAGAAACCAGGGAGTTGGTGCTTCCTTCTAGTGGGTGCTAGAGAAAACAGAGAGTTGGTGCTCTCGGCAAGTTGCAGCTTGCAAAACAGAGGTTGTAGCCTCATTATGAGTTGGTGCTCATATGTATGATAATGTAAAGAATGTAACTATTGCTTATCATATAAAGAAAAAAAGGTTTTTACCCTGTATGGGTTTCCTCAGGAAATATCTGTCTCTGTGTTTTTCATATGTGTGACTGATGCTGAATATGCCTTTGTTTATTCCCCTGCATTATTGTGATCATCATTTAGTGTCTCAACAAAGAGTTTAAAAGAAGCATAATTACTTAAGCACGGTAACAACTGATTCACCCCCCCCCTCTCAGTTGTCCAACAGAAACATCATGTTGCATATGAGTCTAGGCCTCGTAGTGTTATTATTACTTTGAATAGGAAATTTTATAGGATGCCCAAGGTTGTCCCACCTAGTGCTATTTCCTTGATCTCTGCTAAGCAATGAAGGAAGGTCATCTCTCAGATGGGGATTTTTCTCTTCTTCATGATTCGCTCTCAAAATGAGATAAAAATCACAACCACATCCAGGGTCTCTACGATCGACCTCTCCACACAGTAGAAGCAAGTAGATAAGGTCGTGGAAGAATACTTAGATATCTTCTCCTCACCTACTGAGGTACCTCTTCACTGCTAGGTCAAGCACCCCATCGATCTGACCCCCGACGTACCACTATCCAATGGGCTAGTATATCACCACTCTTTGTTAGAGAATGAGGAGATCAAGAGACAGATCCAAGAATAGATCCACAAGGGGCACATCCATCCCATCTCTTCACCTTTCAGGAGCCCAATCATGCTGGTACAGAAGAAAGATGGAACCTGGCGACTTTGCATTGATTATTAGGATCTAAATAAAATCATAGTCAGAAACCGGTAACCATTTCCCTGAATCGACGACCTCCTTGATCAACTCATGGGGGAAAAATACTTCATTAAGATTGATATGAAGTCTGGCTACCACCAGGTCATGATAGAATAGACAGATGTATGGAAAACTTCCTTCAAGTCAAAGGAAGGCCTTACCTATGCACACCCTGCGGCAACACAAGCTATACACAAACTTGGAAAAATGCTCCTTCACCATGGATAGGGTCCATTACCTAGGCTACATCATTGATCAACACGATGTACAAGTGGATCCAGCCAAGATCTAAGTCATCCATGACTGGCCAACCCCAACCACACTCACTGAGCTTCAGAGCTTCTTAGGCCTTTCCAATTTCTACCACAGGTTTGTGTTAGGATTCTCCCATATTGCATGGGCCCTCAGCCAAATAACCAGGGGTGGTGGTAAGGAGAACTTTGTGTGGGGCCGGACCCAACAACAAGCGTTCGATGATTTGAAAAAATGCTTGTGCTCAGCCCCTGTACTTTCACTACCATACCTATAACATCCCTTTGTGATTGAGATTGATGCTTCAAACTATGTTGTGGGTGTCGTTCTCATGTAGCATGGCCACCCCGTGGCCTATCATAGTGAGACACTATCAGATGTTGTCCATAAGTACCCTACTTACGACAAAGAAATGTACTCCATTGTGCAAGCCTGACGCCAGTGGAGACATTACATTCTTGGGAGGGAGACAGTCATCCACACTGATCATAAGCCACTGCAGTTCATGCAAACACAAGGAAAATTGCAGAATGACTGCCATAAAAATTGGTCCACATACTTGCAACAATTCCCCCTCAACATCAAGTATAAAACAAGAAGCAAAAACTGTGTCATTGATTGCCTCAACAGACCACCAGTCGCGGCACTCACCACAGTGCTAGACTCCTGCAGTCATGAGAACTCTGGATGGCCCCAACTCTATGAGACAGACCCGAACTTCGCCACCACCAACCAAATGTTGGGTGCCAAGGAAGTTGTTGATAATTTCCATCTTCAGGATGGGTTGTTGTGTCGTCTGGGCCATATATGTGTTCCATCAAGTGAGTGAGAGAAAATGATCTGGGAAGCCCACTACAGCTGGGTGGCAAGACACTTTGGCGTCGAAAAGACAGTGGCGATGTTACAAAAACATTTCTACTAGCCGAAACTTTGACAGGAGGTCAACAATTATATCAGGTCTTGCACTGCCTACGCTATTGCCAAACCAACCACTAAGAAATAGGGCATGTACACCCATCTTCCTACTCCTGACAGGCCATGGGAATCCATCTCAATGGACTACATTTCGGGCCTCCCATCCACCAAGCGGGGAAATGACTGTGTTTTTGTGGTTGTTGATCACTTTTCTAAGATGGCGATTTTGGTTTCTTGCAAGAAGAGCATCACAACAGAAGCCACTGCCAAGCTCTTCTTTGAATGAGTCTGGGTACATTTTGGAATCCCACAAACCATATTCTCATATCAGGATAATTTATTTCTCAACACATTCTGGTCGAGCCTCTTGTCACTGCTGGACGCCAAGCTCACCAAATCCACGGCCTTCCACCCCCAGACAAATGGCCAAACCGAGGTCGTAAATCGAATGATCATGCATATCCTATGCATGTATAATTTCAAGCACCCTCACACATGAGATGAGTGTCTTCCCTATGTCTAGAATAGCTGCAACCGATCCCTGCATATCTCAACTAGCCACATCCCCTTTTAGGTGGGGTTGGGATTCCAACCATTGGGTCCCATAGATGTTGCACTTCCCCTCGCAGTCACCTCGACCGACTCCTCTCCTGCTCCAACTAAGGTAGACAAAGCCACCCGGTTCATTGAGAGGATCCAACACATCCGCCAACAGGTTCAGGATATCCTACAGAAGTCCAATGACAAGTACAAGCAGGGCCATGATCAACATCGGGTTCCACATAAGTTTTAGGTGGGAGACAAAGTTTGGTTGCACTTGCAGAAAGAACGCCTTACAGGACCCCATCGGAAGCTTTTCCCACTCCATTATGGGTTGTACACCATCACCAAGGCTATGGGGGATAATTCCTTTGCACTCAACATTCCTCCTTTCCTTGGCCTGGACCCAGTGTTCAACGTGGACCTCCTTCGGCCTTATTTCCCACCATTATTGGACACATCATATGTAGCAGAACAACTAACACCAACAGAGATCAACCTCGACTGCATACAATAGGAATCCAGTGATCATATTGTGGACACACAGATCAAGGGCACTCGACAACAAAGGATCCATCTTTATCGAGTCGTCAAAGGAGGGCAGCTCCTGCACCAAGGCAAGTGGCTCACTCAAGGCCAAATTCAGTAGAAATTCCCTCATTTGATGGGGGAAATCAATGCAATGGAGACCATTTCTTCCTAAGGATGGAGGACTGATCCAGGTGGATATCGATGGCCACCCACCTTTTCCAGCTGGCTCAAAACAACTTTCTCACAATTTTGATAATTTACTATTTTTAGCAGTTTTTTGGGTCCTAAACTTCTGGAGCCATTTTGAGGCCCTAAACGATGTTTTTTGGGGTATGTTGCGACCGCAAAAGTTCATCATGAATTGTTCTGTAACTATTGTAGTCCTCAGATAAATCTTTCCAATGGGCTATCATACACCTAAAATGGAGATCGTATGCAAAAGTTACGACCCCCGGAAGTTGATGTATTGACTTACCCAAATGGGGCCCACGTGACTTTTGGCGCTTCATCTCCTAGGGTTAGGTTTTTGGATGTTTAGGGTTTTTGAAACTCCTGTTTATTGTAAAAATGCCTCAAGAGCCTCATTGTAATCATCTTCTTGCGAATGAGCACAACCATCACATCTGTTCTTAGAGATAATCTGCCACCATTCCAGCAAGCTTGTTTTCCGCTGCATTTTACAGTTTCAGCTTATTTCCTTATTGAATAGAAAACTAGTTTTACAGTATCTCTATTATTCTATGTTAAGCATATGGTAATAATATGTAGTCATTTCCTTTTTCTCATAAAATCGGGATCAACTGACCCCTGGATCTATTGTTGGGATTGAAGATCTAGATAATGCCTTCCTGAGACAGTGGGGAGATAAAAAAAGATTTCATGTATTATATGACAGAGTTTGGGTCCTTGAAGAGAAAGGAAGGAGAGTCTGTCTTTGACTTCTCCAAAAGATTCAATAAGATGTACAATAATATCCCTGCTAAAATAAAAGCCTCGGAAGCCTCTACCAAAATCACTTATGCTAGTGCTTTTGACCTCGATTTCTACCTCCTGGTCAGAGAAATAAGAGCTACTTCCTTGGCTAACATGCAAGATGCAACCCTGGAAGTAGAATCCAATGTGTTGGCAATTTATAGGATCAGAAGCAAGTCTGAAAGAGAAAATGGAAGAAGAGGGGTTGAGACCTCAACCTCTAGTTCTTCTACAGCTCACCCTCAAGTAGATGAATTGACCAAAATGGTAAAGTCCCTGTCTGCAAATGTGGATAAAATGAAAGTGGAGGGAAGGCAGACATACAAAAGTCACCAAAACATTTATAACAGAGGAAACTTCAGAAGGCCGAACAATAATGTTCCTCAGATCATGCCAAGGGAAAAAAGACACATGGATAGAAATGATCAGAAAATTCAGAGTCCTCTCCAAAATAACCTTGTTGCTGAAGAAGAGAGGGAGGTAGAAGAGCTTGAACCTGAAATTAACTGTATTCAAGACACCTCGCCTTTTCCCCATTTGACTCAATCTGCCTATGAGGAGTCCCTCATGAATAGTCAAATAAATGAGCTGAGTAAAGGAGAAAAAGCCAGTAGCATTCCCAATAAATATAACCTCTGGTCAAAGAAGAAATAAGGAAAGTCTGACATCCCTGATCAGCCTCTCATAGCAAAAAATCCCGCAGCAATCACCGCCAAGGAAAAGAAAACTCAGAATCCCTTGTCAATAGCCAAAGACCCTATCCCAGAGGTGAGAGAAATTATGAAGCCTCCTTCCTCCCTTAACTTTGAAAATGAAATTAAAAAAGTCAAAATTCATGTGCCCATTTCAGAGTTAGTCAAACATGAAGATTTCAAAAGGTCCCTCTCTAAGCTATTGTAGCCTGAACCATCCTACCATCCCACAAACTTAGTGAATCTCTAGGACAAAAATCCAATAGTCATCTTATGTCCTATGGTAGAAGATAGATATGATTGATCCCCTCCCTTCTACACATCACTAAACATACATGATAAGGTGTTGCATAATTTTCTTACGGATTCAGGAGCTTCCCATAATCTCATGCCCAAAATTGTCATGGAAGAACTCGAGCTGGAAGTCACAAAATATTATTATGATTTGTACTCTTTTGATTCAAGGAAGGTGCAATGTCTTTGGGTCATCAAAGATTTGGTGGTAACCTTGTTCCAACTGCCCATGAAAAGTGTCATCATGGATATCGTGGTAGTTGATGTACCTCCCACATTTGGCATGCTATTGTCAAGATCTTGGATTAAAAGGCTTGGGGGAAAACTGCAGATGGACCTCACATGTGATACCATTCCAGTCTTTGGAGGGGAGCACATAAGACTGTATAAAGAATATCAAATGGCCTACATTATTAGTGATCAAGAAGACCCAACAAATCATCCCATCTTTTACCTTGATATTGATTTGGGATCCATCTTGTTGCATCTCACAAACACCCCTAAGGCTCCTCTTCAAATCCGAAATAAGTCCCTTACCCTCCTTGAAGATTCTCCTCCAACTACTTTTGTATGGAAAATGTTATTTGATGGATATTATTCGAGAGAAGGTGTTGGTGTTGGAGTATTCCTTGTTTCCCCTATTCAGGAAACTATATCTCTTCCATACAAGTTAGAGTTTGAAGCTACCAATAATTTGGTAGAGTAAGAGGCTCTTGTTTTGGGATTAAGGGTTGCAAAGGACATGGGAATTAAATAAATATCTGTTTTTGGTGGTGTTGAGCTGATTATTCAGCAGATCATAAATATTTATCAGGCCAAACACCCTCAACTTAGGAGCTACAGAAACGAAGCCTGGGACCTCATTGACAGTTTTTTCCTAGCTTTCAATATATCATTTATTTCAAGAGGAGAAAACAATGTGGTTGATTCCTTGGCTATTTGAGTGAGAAATTTCAGAGTCCCTCTGCCACCCAAGATCAGGTATGATACAGAAGTAAAATGCAAGCCCTCCATACCTGATAATGTTAAGCATTGGAAGGTGTTTGAGGATGACCTTGAAACCAAAATATTCCTAGAGACTGTTGAGGAGTTTTCAATATTGCACATTGATCAAGACCCTGCTTCTGAAGCCAATCCCTATGCTAATGATTTTTTGAACAAGATTGTTGATCATCATATTGTTCAAATGCCTAGAAATCACATCCCCAAAGGACTAGTTCCTTTAGAAAGGCTTTTTGATAGAAATGATGTGGCATTAAAGGGAGAAATCTTAAAGGATGATGCTGATGTGGCTGAGTGTAATATTGGCATAGAGGAGAAGCCAAAGTTTGTCAAGTTGTCTAATAGCTTGTCAAAGGAGAAAAGGTTTGAGTATGCTGAGCTATTAAAAGAATTTGCTGATGTATTTTCTTGGACCTATGAAGACCTAAAAACATATGACATCGGTGTTATAGAGCACAAGATCCCATTGAAGGAAGAATCCAAACCATTTAGGTAGAATTTGAGACAGATAAATCCTATGTTACTACCTATCATGGAGAGGGAGGTAAAGAAGATGTTGGATGACCAAATCATTGTCCCCATGAGATATTCAGAATGGGTAGCCAACCTGGTCTCGGTGAGAAAGAAAAGTGGAGAAATCAGACTCTGTGTTTATTTCAGAAATCTCAATAGGAGCTCAAAGAAGGACAATTACCCGCTGCCAAAGATGGAACACATATTGAAAAAGGTAATAGGTGCATCCAGAATTTCCATGATTGATGGCTTTTCTGGCTACAACAGATCTCTGTTTTATCTAAGGACAGAGAAAAGACAACCTTCACCACTCCTTCGGGCACATTCATGTATTCCAAAATTCCTTTTGTATTGATGAACATAGGAGTGACATTCCAGAGAGCCATGGACATACCCTTCATTGGAGAAAAAGATAAATTTGTGGTCATCTATCTAGATGACATAACAATCTTCTCCAGATTTGATAAAGAGCATTGTTATCATCTGAGAAAGGTCTTCTTAAAATGCAGAAGGTTTGGTCTCTCTTTAAATCCCAAGAAATCATTGTTTTTTATGAAGGAAGGGAAATTACTGGGGCACATAGTATCAACTGAGGGAGTTAGAATTGACCCCAGCAGGGTGGAGGCAATCCAAACCTTATTGCTCCCAAGGTCCAGGAAAGAGGTCCATTCTTTCCTGGGAAAGATTAACTTTCTAAGGAGGTTTGTTTCAAATTTTTATGAATTGGTGAAACTCATAACAACCATGCTCAGGAAAGAAAATGAAGTAAAATGCACTGTCGAGTCTAGAAATTCTTTTGAACAGATCAAGAAAGAATTGAATGAAGCATATGTGCTTATCAGTTTTGATTAGTCTAAAGATTTTCTAATTTTCTCTTTTGTTTCATTTGATACAATGGTAGCTGTTTTACTACAGAACAATGTTGAGGGATTGGGGTAGCCTATATCCTTTTTTAGGAGGGAATTGAGGGATGCAGAGATCAGATATGACATCATGGAGAAGCAAGACTATGCATTTGTTAAAGCCCTTAAGGCTTTCAGGATCTATGTCCTTCATTCAAGGATTATTACATATGTCCCTTCAACTACTGTGAAGGATATTCTCATTCAGTCAGACATAGATGGGAAGAGGAGCAAATGGATTGCCAGAATCCTTGAGTTTGATCCAGAAATAAAACCTACCAAGCTAGTTAAAGGTCAAGGTTTAGCCAAGCTATGGAATGAATCTAATTGTAAGGCTCTGGGGGTTAACTTCATCAACATTTTCTCAGCAAATCAGCAAGCAGATTTGTCTAACAAAAGCTCTCAGGATAGCTTACCACTAGCAGAATGTACCTGGTATGGGGACATATTATATTTTCTGAAAAATTTAAAGCCCCCTGATTGAATGGGGAAGAGAAAGGTAAGAGATTTAAAGCCCAAAGCAATCATATATTGCCTTATTGACTAGATATTATATTGGAAGGACCCTCTAGGAGTGCTTCTGAGATGTCTAAACCCATAAGAGGCCCAAAGGATTATGTTTGATTTTCATAGAAGCCTATGTGGGGGACATCATTTCTGGAAGACCACAACTTACAAAATTCTCAGGGTTGGGTACTACTGGCCCACTTTATTCACTGATGTCCCTAGAAAAATTAGAGCCTGTATCAAATGTCAAAAATTCTCACTAAAGCAACAACTCAAATCTCTGCCACTAAAGCCTATAGTAGCTTCAGGACCCTTTCAAAAATGGGGGTTGGACTTCATTGGGGAAATTCATCCTGCTTCAAGAGGTCAACACAAGTGTATCTTAACTGCAACAGATTATTTCACCAAATGGATACAAGCCATCCCCACCAGGAGTGCTTCACACAAGGTAATCATTAGTTTCCTGGAGGATATCATAGCAAGGTTTGGTTGTCCTAGAATAATTATCACTGATAATGTTGCATCTTTCAATTTTGAGCCTTTGATCAAGTTCTATGAGTAGTTTGAGATTTCATTAATTCACTCCACTCTTTATTATCCCTAAGGAAATGGACTGGAAGAGTCCTCTAATAAAATTTTGATCAAGCTTATTAAAATACTGTTAGAGGATAATAAGAAGGCATGGGATTCAAAAATAAAATTTGCTCTATGGGATGATCGAGTGACAACAAAAATATCCATAGGTATCTCCCATTTCCAACTTGTTTATGGGACATAAGATGTTTTTCCCTCTCAGTTGGCTCTACCTGTAGAAAAATTATTTCAGGATTATCAAGGAGAGCCTGATGATATGATCAGAAGGATTCATCAACTGGTGGAAGTCTAGCAAGCTAGAGAGTAGGTGATGGATAGAGCTCATGACCGCCAGAAAAGGATCAAGCAAGTTTTTGATAGAAAGGCAAGAAAGGAAGATTTCCTGCTGGGATATCTAGTGCTTAAATGGGATGCACCCAGGTAGGAAAAAGGAAAGCACAGCAAGTTTGAATCCCTGTGGATCGGGCCTTTCACAATCTCTGAAGTATTTTCAAATAATACCTACAGGTTGCAGGACTTGAAGGGAGAAGAAGTTTTTAATGGTCCTGTGAATGGGCATTTCCTAAATAAATGTTTTACTTGAGCCACAGATGGCTCTCATGTATTTGTAAATATTGTTTTCCTGTTTGTCTTTTCGGTTTTAATAAATGACTCCATAGCCCAATAGTAAGGCACTGAAACTGTAGAAGATTTCTTGGCATCTCACAGGGACCAAGCCATCCCCCATGGAGCCTAATGTTATCACATATGTTGGTAAAGGGGGTGTTCTTCCTTCAGAATGGACACCATGGAAAAAGAATCATAAGAAGTGGGATAAAAACCCACCTATCCTACGTTTTGGTGATCGGGTGCATTATTTTAAGAGGATCATGGATTTGAGCGTCTAAGATCTGCGAGCTCAGATCTATGATGCAGGTTCAATTTTGGACCCCCCCTCGTCATTCTACCCTTAATGGGGGGGGGGTTCAATATGGCAGTTTTAGATCACGGGCACCTCACTATCGTGGCGCCTCCTCATTATGTCAGACCCCCCCCCCCACCTAAAATGTCTTACCACCTACTCCCCACTCCGATATACCACTTACCTCCTCCGCTTACCGCTCCTGCCTCTTGTTGACATCTGTCTCCCACTCTGTCTCTCACCTCTGCCCATCACATCCTGTGCTCCCACTCCTCATCTCATTATGCTACACCTATCCTCCACTCACCGCTAGTTTTGGTGACAGAAGTCACTCCTAGAATGCAGCAGGAGCAGAGCCCGATGCCCATCAGTTTAATTGTTGGTTGTGGAGCCTGATTATCTTCCTGATTCAGATGTCCTTGCTTTTAGCCGTGTTTATACCCCATGAAGTATTTACACCCCAGAATTATGTACACTCTTCCATACGGGGGAGTGCAGAGGGGGGGTGCCCCATCTGCGGGGTCCAGGGGGGCTATTCCCCCGGCTGGGGGGTCTGGGGGAAAGCGGGCCCCCAGCGAGGGTTCGGGGGTGAAGCCCCCGAAGAAAAAATTGCCTTGTAAAAGAATATTGTAATTTCATTGTAAATCTGGAACATTCATTATAAGGTCGCAGATCTAACGGTAGATATTATGTTAGGGTTTTTTCCCTAGAAGGCAACCCTCTTTTAGGAGGGAAATGTATTGTGGCTATGGATGATGGTGAATATTGTATTCTGAGAGAGGAGACTGTGAGAGAAAGAAGAGGAAGTTATAGTGGGTTTTGCTGTAGGTTGTATCCCTTCATTTGTTGGATAATAATAAAGGAAGGACCTGGCAATTTCTCTGGTGGACATAGCCCACATTGGGTGAACCACGTAAATATGTGTCTCTCTTGTATTATGTGTCTTATGTGTTTTGTTTCTGCATTTGTTTTATTTTATTGCTCAGTGGTCCTGTTTTTCTAACAACTGGTATCAGAGCATAAGGTAACTCGCAGGAAAAGAGGGTTCCTAGTTCGAGTGGGAGCAATGTCGGAAGATGGAAAGTTTAGGGTCGAGAAATTTAACGGCCAAAACTACCAGTTATGGAAGATGCAGATGGAAGACTATATATATCAGAAGGATCTATTCCTACCATTAAGTGGAGTAGCAAAGAAGCCGGCGGCCATGAAGGATGAAGAATGGGAGATTCTTGACAGAAAGGCTCTAGGAACGATACGGCTGAGCCTGACAGTGTCGGTGGCTTTCAATATTTCGAAAGAAAAGACAATTAAGGGTTTGATGGACGTGTTGGCCAAATTGTATGAAAAACCCTCGACGTCAAATAAGGTATTTCTAATGAAGAGATTATTTAATATGAAGATGTCAGAAGGTGGTTATGTTGCAGATCATTTAAATGAATTTAATATGGTTACTAATCAACTAAGTTCTGTAAAAGTGGACTTTGATGATGAGGTTAGGGCTCTTCTAATCTTGTGATCATTGCCAGAAAGATGGAATGGCTTGGTCATGGCTGTAAGTAACTCTGTCTCTGGTTCAAATAATTTAAAATTTTAATATGTTGTTGGTGTTATCCTTAGTGAGGAAATGCGATGGAAAAGCACAGGTGAGACATCAGGAAATGCGTTGAACATGGAGAACAGGGGAAGACAAAAGGATAGAGGAA
>ML831245.1:123985-150974 GCA_009831015.1 Picea engelmannii
AGGATATAAATGTGCTCAAGAATAAATTAGCCAATTCATTTGTGATGAAGGATTTGGGTGCTGCAAAGAAAATCCTTGGCATGAGAATAACAAGAGACAGGAAAAATCGCAAACTGACATTGTCTCAGGGTGAGTACACAGAGTAGGTGTTGGAGAGGTTTAGAATGTAGAATGCAAAACCAGTTAGTACACATTTGGCCAGCCATTTCAAATTAACTAAGGAAATGTGTCCCAAGACACAGGAGCAGATAGAATACATGTCCAGGGTCCGTTATTCATCAACAGTTGGCATCTTGATGTATGCAATGGTTTGCACAAGACCAGATATTGCACATGCAGTGGGAGTTGTGAGCAGGTATATGAACAATCCAGGTAAAGAACATTGGGAGGCAGTAAAGTGGATTCTCAGGTATTTGAGAGGTACTACTACACATGCATTATGTTTTGGAGGTTTAGACACTTTTCTACATGGATATGTTGATTCAGATATGGCAGGTGATAAAGACAGCAGGAGGAGCACCACAGGGTATGCTTTTACTATAGATGGAACAACAGTAAGTTGGATTTTGAAATTGCAAAAGGTTGTTGCACTTTCAACAACAGAGGAAGAGTATGTTGCTTCTACAGAGGCTAGTAAAGAAATGATTTGGTTACAAAGATTTATGGAGGAATTGGGAAAGAAGCAGGAGAACAGTCGGTTGTACTGTGATAGTCAGAGTGCCATTCACCTTCCAAAGAACTCATCCTTCCATTCGAAGATGAAGCATATATAGTTGAGGTACCACTTCATAAGATCCACCTTGGAATATGGACAATTGAAGCTAGAAAAGATAAACACTAGCCAGAATCCTGCAGAGATGTTAACAAAGGGAGTAACCAGGGAGAAACTGAGTTCCTGCTCAGTTTCAGTTGGTCTTCAAGAATGAAGATAAAATGAGAAATTTTCCAGGTCCAAGAAGGTTCAGAGTCTAGCATATACAGCAGCAGTGGAGGTGTTGAGATCAATCTCCAAGTGGGAGATTGTTGGTTGTGGAGCCTGATTATCTTCCTGATTTAGAGGTCCTTACTTTCAGCTGTGTTTATACCCAATGAAGTATGTACACCCCAAAAGTATGTACACTCTTCCACGCGGAGGAGTGCAAAGGGGGGGTACCCCCTCTGTGGGGTCTGGGGGGGCTATCCCCCCGGCTGGGGGGTCTGGGGGCAAGCGGGCCCCCAACGGGGTTTCGAGGGAAAATCCCCGAAGCAAAAATTTCCTTGTAAAAGTATATTGTAATTTCATTGTAAATCTGGACTGTTCATTATAAGGTCGCAGACCTAACGATAGAGATTATGTTAGGGTTTTTTCCCTGGAAGGCAACCCTCTTTTAGGAGGGAAATGTATTGCGGCTATGGATGATGGTGAATATTGTATTATGAGAGAGGAGACTGTGAGAGAAAGAAGAGGAAGTTACAACGAGTTTTGCTATAGGTTGTATCCATTCATTTGCTAGATAATAATAAAGGAAGGACCTGGCAATTTCTCTAGTGGACATAGCCCAAACTAGGTGAACCACATAAATCTGTGTCTCTCTTATATTGTGTGTCTTCTGTGTTTTGTTTTTGCATTTGTTTTATTTTATTGCTCCACGGTCCTGTTTTTCTAACATTAATGTCACGATTTGTTTATAAAAAGGATGATCAAATGGAAGTAAACTCAGAACAATATCGTTTCAACTCTGAAACTAGGCCAGGCATGCATGGGCAAGTGAGGTCTTAGATAAACTTCAAACAGTGAGCTGTAATAAGGGTGAGTAGGGGGGAGACTTATATAAGAAAAAATGCAAGGGTCTGTCATAAACAACAGGTTTCTAACAGACTGGGGAAGAAAGCATCCAAATGCAATATCTTCTTACATTCAAACACAGAAAACCATAGAATACAACAATGCTATGATAAATCCTTTATCCTAACATAATTGCAACAATTCATGCGAATCAATCGATCATGAACTCCCTTGGTATGAGACGAAGGCTTAGACGGAGTAGGAAAACTGTTTTTCATAAAACAAGAAATCTCATATACAGATGCACAACCAGAGAACTAGAATGATTGTTAAAAAATTACAGTTGGGAGCTTTGCTCTACCATCGATAGATACAAAAATGGTGAAAATGCCTACATATACTCAAAACAACAACATCAACAAAATCAAGACGTTGCATTAAAAACATTGTGTCTACATGGCTTCTGACAATCTGCACCTGAAGTCTCTGAATGATCTTGCACCTATGGCAGACGCAATCGAACTCCTGACAGTCCCATGGGCGAATCGACATGCTTTTAATTCATCACCGGACTTTCCCTTTATGGCAGAGATGATTTCTAACCACCACCAACTACCTTAATAATTGCTTCCTTGGGATTGGGAACGACCTAGTTAACTTGGCACCTTTAAGACGTGGAAGACCCCTCGCGCTGCCACCTGGATTAGTTGAACGGCCTGATGAATAGACGTGGGGGACAGCTCGAAGGCTGGGGGGGGAATGTAAGTGGGGGTGCCAAGACCATGAGAGTGATATGAGAGGTGGTGAGGTGTGGGCAATGTGACAAGGGAAGACACATGGCGGAAGGCAATAAGTGGAGAGGGTAGGAGATGAAATATGATGGGCACATTATTAATGCGAGGCTGACGTGGAATTGAGCTGGACACATGGAAGGTGGTGAGTGGATGATGAGATGGGGGAGGGACCATATGGACCAAAAGAGGGGAGATGGACAGATGTCAGAGGATGAGGAAGATCTAAAGAGAGCGAGCCTCATCGTACGGTCAGGAGGAGAACAGATGGCAAAAAGGGGGGGAGGATGGTCCACAATATGACACGACAGGAGGGAGGCCTTACGTTGATTAAACATAGAAATATATGGGAGGTATGAATCACCTTGCACGTTGTTGATCCGGGCGCTCTGATCGTGACCGTTGAAGAGGGGCGCCCTCGATTCCGGACCTCCCCCCTTCGCTTAAAGGTTGAAAGGCAAGGGGGATCCGGAATCCAATGTGGGTCGTTGATCCGAGCACTCTGATCGTGACCATTGAGGAGGTGTTCCCTCAATTCCAGACACCCCCCTTCCCCCCCTCTGCTTAAAGGTAGAAAGGTAGGGGGGCTCCAGAATCCAATGCGGGTCGTTGATCCAGGCGCTCTAATTCCTGCCATCCATATTTGATTTCCATTTAAACACAGGCACATTTTGCATCCTGAACTTAGGGCAAGTGGGTTTTTAACCCATTCCTTCGCATTTTACCCCCCTTTACAAAATATGTCGCTAACATTAGGCTCCATCGGGGATAGAGTCTTCCCTGTGATGCTCTAAGGACTCTTTTTGCAGATTCAGTGCCTTGCTACTGGGCTATGGAGTCATTTATTAATCTGAAAACAAAAACAATATTTACAAAAACAAAAGAGCCGACTGCGGCTGACAAAAAACATTTTTTTAAGAAATTCCCATTTACTGGGCCATTAAAAACTTCTTTGCCTTCCAAATCCTGCAACCTGTAAGTGTTGTTTGAAAATACTTCAGATATCTTGAAAGGCCCAAACCAGAGGGCATCAAACTTACTGTGCTTTCCCTTTTCCTTCCTGGGTGCATCCCATTTGAGCACCAGATCACCCAGCTCGAAATCTCTCTTTCTGCTCTTCCTGTCAAAAGCCTACTTGATCTTCTACTAATGATTATAGGCTCTGTTCATGACCTGTTCCCTGGTCTGCTGCACTTCCACCATTTGATGAATCCTTCTAACCATATGGTCAGGTTCTCCTTCAAGGTCTTGAAAGAATTTTGCTACAGACAATGCGAGTTGAGTAGGAAAAATAGCTTTTGTCCCATAAACTAGTTGGAAAGGTGAGATGTCGAGGGACCTTATCGTTGTCACCCGATCAGCCCATAGAGAAAATTTGAGCTTGGAATCCCAGGCCCTTTTATTGTCTTCCAGTAATTTCTTGACGAGCTTGATCAGACTTTTATTGGAAGACTCTGCCAGTCCATTTCCTTGAGGATAATAGGGAGTAGAGTGGATTAGTGAAATCTCAACTTGTTCACAGAACTTGACCAGAGGTTCGGACCAAAAGGGGGGGGAATTATCAGTGACAATTTTTCTAGGACAGCCAAATCTAGCTATGATATCCTCCAGGAAGCTGATAATCACTTTGTGAGAAGTTCTCCTAGTGGGGACAGCTTCTATCCACTTGGTGAAATAGTCTGTCGCAGTCAGGATCCATCTATGTTGGCCACTTGAAGGAGGATGAATTTGTCCAATGAAATCCAATCCCCATTGCTGAAAGGGTGCTGAAACTACTATAGGCTTTAATGGCAGAGATTTGAGATGTTACTTTCCTGAGAACTTTTGGCATTTGATGGAAGCTCTGATTTCTCTGCAGACATCAGGGAATAAAGTGGGCTAGTAATATCCAACCCGGAGGATCTTATGAGTTGTGGTCTTCTAGAAATGATGACCTCAGCAAAGGCCATAATGGAAATCAAACATAACCTTCTAGGCTTCTTGCGGATCCAGGCATCTCAAAAATACCCCTAGAGGGTCTTTCCAGTACAAGGCTTGGTCAATGAGGCGATATTTGACTGCCCTGAGCTTTAAAGCTCTCGCCTTGCTTTTTTCCATTCCATCAGGAGGCCTCAATTCTTGCAGAAAGAACAAAATATCCTTGTACCAGGGGCATGCGGCTAGTGATAAGGCACCCTGAAAATTCTTGTTGGATGACTCAGCTTGCTCATTGATGAAGTTAATCCCTAAGGCTTTGCAATTGGATTCAGCAAGCAACTTGGCCAAACCCTACCCCTTTATCAACTTGGTGGGCTTAATCTCCAGATCAAACTCTAGTATCTTGGCGATCCATTTACCCCTCCTTCCATCTATGTCGGGCTGTATGAGAATGTCCTTCACAGAGGCTGAAGGAACGTATGTAGTTATCCTTGAGTGGAAGATATAGACTCTGAAAGCTTTGAGAGCTTTCACCAATGCATAGGTCTTCTTCTCCATGATCTCGTACCAGACTTCTTCATCTCTCAAGGCCTTGCTGAAGAAGGAAATGGGTTGTTCTCGCCCTTCCTCATTTTTCTGCAACAAGACTGCTACTACTGTATCACAAGAAGCAAAAGAAAAAATCAGGAAATGTTTGGAATAATCAGGACTGATTAGCACAGGTGCCTCATTCAATGCCTTTTTTATTTGGACAAAATATTCCCTGGGCTCAGTGGTCCATTTCACTTCGTTTCCCTTCCTGAGCATGGTTGTGATGCGTTTTACTAGCTCAGCAAAATTTGAGACAATTCTCCTCAGAAAATTTATCTTCCCCAAAAAGGCCTAAACTTCCTTCTTATATCTGGGAAGTGACAGGGTCTGAATTGCCTCTACCCTACTAGGATCAATTCTCACTCCCTCTGTCGATACTATATGGCCTAATAGCTTCCCCTCCATCATAGCAAACAAAGATTTCTTGGGGTTTAAGGACAAGCCAAACCTCCGACATTTCAAGAAAAATTTCCTCGGGTGACAACGATGTTCTTTGTCTGTCCTGGAGAAGACTGTGATATCATCCAGATAAATTAACACAAACTGGTCCTTCTCCCCAATGAAGGCTATGTCCATGTCTCCCTGAAATGTTGCTCTTGCATTCATCAATATGAAAGGCATTTTGGCATACATGAATGTCCCCCAAGGAGTGGTGAAGGTCATTTTTTCTCTGTCCTCAGGCATGACTGATATCTGATTGTAACCAAAAAAACCATCAATCATGGACATTCTAGATGCACCGGTGACCTTTTGCAATATGTGTTCCATGTTGGGTAGAGGATAATTGTCTTTCCTTGAGCTCCTGTTCAGGTTCCTGAAATCAACACAGAGTCTGATTTCTCCACTTTTCTTCCTTACTAGGACCAAATTGGCCACCCATTCGGAATATCTTAAGGGGACAATGATTTGGGCATCTAGCAATTTCTTCACTTCTTTCTCCATGACCGGTAGCAACATGGGATTTATCTGTCTCAGCTTATGCCTGAATGGGTTAGCCTCTTCTTTCAGTGGGATCTTATGCTCAATGACAGATGTGTCATAAGTTTTGAGGTCTTCATAGGCCCATGCAAACACATCAGCGAATTCCTTTAATAACTCAGTATATTCCACCCTCTATTCATCGGTCAGGTTGCTTGACAATTTGACAAGCTTAGGCTTCTCCTGTGTGCCAATGTTGCATTCAGTTGTGTCAGCATCTTCATTTGAAACACCACCCTTTACTGCCACATCATTTTTGTCGAACAATCTTTCTAAAGGGACTAGTCCCCTCAGAATGTGATTGCTAGGAAGTTGGATGATCTGGTGATTAACAATTTTATTTAAGAATACCTTAGAGGGGGGGTCACCTTTGGGATTAGGATCCTGATCAATGTGCAATGCAGAAAACACATCGACGGAATGAAGAAATTTTTTGATTTCAAGATCATCCTTGAATACCCTCCAATGATTTATGTTGTCCGGGATGGATGGCTTGTACCTTACCTCGACCTCACCATTAATATTTGGTGGTAGAGGGATCCTGAACAAACTGGCTGAGACTGCTAAGGAGTCGGCCAAGGTATTCTCTTCCCTTGGGACAAAGACAATGTTGAAAGTAGAGAAGAAATTATCAATTAAGTCCCATACCTCATTTCTGTAGCTTCTAAGATGAGGATGCTTGGCTTGATAAACATTCTTGACCTGTTGGATGATCAATTCCGCATCTCCAAACACAACCATATCCTTTATTCCCCTCTCCTTTGCAGCCCTCATACCTAGCACAAGAGATTCATATTCTGCTACATTGTTGGTGGCTTCAAATTCCAGCTTGTATGACAGAGATATGGTCTTTTGACAGGGCGATATGAAAATCACTCCAGCCCCTGCGCCTATTCTAGAGGAAGCCTCGTCAAAGAACATCTTCCAGACATAGGTGGTTGGAGGAGGTATCTCCCGATTAAGAATGGGATTCTTTCTAATCTGTAAAGGGACCTTAGGAGTTTCAGTGATCTGCAACAAACTAGACCCTAAATCAGTGTCAAGTGAAAAGATGGGGTGATTAGTGGGGTTTGCTTCATCATTGACAATATAGGCTAGCCGGGATTCTCTGTACAACCTCCTGTGTTCCCCTCCAAAAACTGGAATGGTGGCATATGCGAGATCCATCTGTAACGTTCCTCCAAGTCTCTTAATCCAAGACCTTGACAAAAGCATGCCAAACTTGGGGGGAACATCAACTACCACAATGTCCATGACCACACTCTTCATGGGAAGATGAAACAAAGAAACCACCAGGTCTTTGATGACTCCCAGACATTGCACCCTCCTTGAATCAAAAGAGTGCAAATCATGATAGGCCTTGGTCACTTCTAGTCCCAGTTCTTCCATGACTATCTTGGGCATAAGGTTATGGGAAGCTCATGAATCCATGAGGCAATTATGCAACACTTTATCATGTATGTTCAGGGAGGTGTAGAAGGGAGGGGATGAATCATCTCTGTCTTCTACCATGGGACCTAGGATGATGGCTGGCTTCTCATATTGAAGGTTCACTGAGTCAGAGGGAGGCTGAGGGGACTCATATTGTAGCATCTTAGAGAGGGACCTTTTAAAGTATTCATTTTTAACTAGCTCAGAGAGGGGAACGAGAATCCTGATCTTTTGAATTTCATGCTCAAAATTAAAGGAGGAAATAGGCTTAGGAGCTTCCCTTACCTCAGCGACAGGTTCTTTGGCTATTGGCAAAGCACTCTGGGTTCTCTTTTCTTTAGTTGTGGTTGCTGCAGTTTTAGTAGGCATATCTTCTATGAGGGGCTGGTCTTAGCTGTCAACGTCTCCTTCTTTCTTCCTTGACCTGAGATTGTATCTGTTAGAGGTGTGACCGGCCCTTTCTCCCTTTCCTAACTCATGGATCTGAATGTTAATCAGGGATTTTTCATATGCAGAATGAGTCAAATGGGGAAAAGGAGGAGCTTCTTCAACACAATGAATTTCAAGGTCGAATTCATCTATCTCCTCCCCTTCCTCATGAGTAACCAGGTTATTTTGGAGAGGGGTTTGAATCCTTTGATCCTCTCTGTCTTTTCCCCTTTGTTCCCTCAGGAAGGCCTGTGGTCCATTGTTATTAGGTCTCCTGAAACCTCTATTATCAGCATTCTGGGGATTTCTGTACATGGGCTTCCCTTCTAGTTCCCACCTTTCCATCCTGGCAGAAAGTGATTTTAGTACTCTAGCTGTTTCGTCTATCTGATGGGGAATGGGAGAGGAACTGGATGGGGAGGCTTCAGGCCTTTTCTTGTACATGTTTCTATCAGCAGCGTTCCTGAGTCAGTCGACAACCAATATGTTAGATTCTACCTCCACGACTGCATCCTGCATGTGGGCCAGGGTAGTGGCTCTTCTCTCTCAGCAGTAGGCAGAAATCAGGATCAAAAGTGCTAGCATAAGTGATCTTAGCCGAGGCTTCTGAGGGTTTTATCTCAGCGGGAATTTTATTATACATTTTATTAAATCTCTTGGAGAAGTTAGAGACAGACTCTCCTTCTTTTCTCTTCAAAGACCCAAACTCTGTCATATAATACATGAAGTCTTTTTTATCTCCCCACTGTCTCAAAAAGGTGTTATCCAAAGCTTTGATCCCATCAATAGATCCAGGAGGAAAGGCCTTGAACCATTTTCTAGCCTCGCCTTGGAGGCTATGGACAAAGATCCTCATCCATACGTCTGCATGCATGATGACATTATCATCTGTGAAACTGTAAAAGGCTTCTAGGTGTTCATTTGTTGTTACGTCCCCCTCACCCATGAACTTGGGTAGTTGCTTGAGGTAACCATCTACCGGGAGGGCATTGAGGGGCTGAGGTAACACAAGGGGAGCATACCTAGCGGCTATAATAGCCTCCATTCTGGTCATAGGGGGATTTACTCCTACGATGGGGATATTAGGTGGAGGAGAACTTGGAGGAGAAGGAGTGTGAACAAGGATGTTGGAAAAGAGTTTCCTGAAGGAAAGGGAGACAACGGGGAAAACAGAGAGAGAGGTAAAGGGCCTAAGTGTGCAGACGCTTCTCTCTGTGCAGCTATAGTAACGAAAGGAGGGGTGGTGAGACCTTCTGAGGCTCGGGGTCTGTGTTGAGGCACAACTTCCAGGGAGGGGGGAGTGACAAGGATCTCTCCTTCTGATGCCTAACCAGGAGGAGAAAACTCAGCAGGAACACTCCCAAAATTCAAAAAATGGGAAACCTCAGAGAAAGGATGGCTAGGAAGCTGAGAATAAGAAAATGGATTTTTTATGGAAGGAGGTGGGGAAATACCTGGTTCGGCAGCGAAGCTTTCTCCTTGAGATGGCTTCCCTTTTCTGATAATCACCTCCAGATATTCTTCAGGTGTGGCCAGAGGCAGCTGTGGATGAGATCGCGTGTGTCTACTGCTGAAAGCCACAACTAACCCAATAGGTTCAATGTAGTGGAGTCATCACAATGGAGTCACTAGGTGCACAATAGCAATCTTGAAGAGCTCTAATGCTTGATGCATCTTCAAAATCAGAGGCTCGATGTCGTTCAATCCCAGGGAATATTTTCAACTTCGTCCCTGGCAACAGCGCCAGAAATGTTGGCGACGGAAGTCACTCCTGGATTGCAGGAGGAGCAGAGCTCGACGCCCATTAGTTTAATGTCACGATTTGTTTATAAAAAGGATGATCAAATCAAAGTAAAATCAAAACAATATCGTTTCAACTCTGAAACTAGGCCAGGCATGCATGGGCAAGTGAGGTCTTAGATAAACTTCAAATAGTGAGATGTAATAAGGGTGAGTAGGGGGAAGAATTATATAAGAAAAAATTCAAGGGTTTGTCATAAACAACAGGTTTCTAATAGACTGGGGAATAAAGCATCCAAACACAAGATCTTCTTACATTCAAACACAGAAAACCAGAGAATACAACAATGCTACGATAAATCCTTTATCCTAACATAATTGCAACAATTCATGTGAATTAGTCGATCATGAACTCCCTTGGTATGAGACGAAGGCTTAGACGGAGTAGGAAAACTATTTGTCATAAAACAAGAAATCTCATATTCAAATGCACAACCAGAGAACTTGAATGATTGTTAAAACATTACAGTCGGGAGCTTTTCTCTACCATCGATAGATACAAAAATGGAAAAAATGCCTACATATACTCAAAACAACAACAACAACAGAATCGAGACGTTGCATTAAAAACATTGTGTCTGCATGGCTTCTGACAATCTGCACCTGAAGTCTTTGAATGATCATGCACCTATGGCAGACACAATTGAATTCTTGACAGTCCCATGGGCGAATCGACGTGATTTTAATTCATCGTTGGACTTGCCCTTTATGGTGGAGATGATGTCTAACCACCACCAACTACCTTAATAACTGCTTCCTTGGGATTGGGAATGGCCCGACTAACTTGGCACCTTTAAGACGTGGAAGACCCCTCACGCTGCCACCTCGATTAGCTGAATGACCTGATGAATAGATGTGGGGGACAACGCGAAGGCTGGGGGGGAATGGAAGTGGGGGTGCCAATACCATGAGGGTGAGATGAGAGGTGGTGAGTTGTGGGCAATGTGACAAGGGAAGACACACGGCGAAAGGCAATAAGTGAAGAGGGTAGGAGATGAAATATGATGGGCACATTATTAATGGGAGGCTGATGTGGAATTGAGCGGGACACATGGCAGGTGGTGAGTGGATGATGAGATGGGGGAGGGACCATATGGACCGAAAGAGGGGAGATGGACAGATGTCGGAGGATGAGGAAGAGCTAAAGAGAGCGAGCCTCATTGTAAGGTCAGGAGGAGAACATATGGAAAAAAGGGGGGGAGGATGGTCCACAAGATGACACGACAGGAGGGAGGCCTTACATTGATTAAACGTAGAAAGATAGGGGAGGTCTGAATCACCTTGAGCGTCATTGATCTGAGCACTCTGATCTTGACTGTTGAATATGTGCACCCTCGATTCCGAACCCCCCCCCCTCTGATTAAAGGTAGAAAGGCGGGGGGGCTCCAGAATCTAATGTGGGTCGTTCATCCGGATGCTCCGATCATGACCGTTGAAGAGGTGCGCCCTCGATTCCGGACCACTCCCCCCTCCGCTTAAAGGTAGAAAGGCGGGGGGCTCCGAAATCCATTGTGGGTTGTTGATCAGGGCGCTCTAATTCCTGCCGTCCAGATTTGATTTCCATTTAAACACAGACACATTTTGCATCCCGAACTTAGGGCAAGTGGGTTTTTAACCCATTCCTTCGCATTTTACCCCCCTTTACAAGAAATTTTGCTAACAGTTGGTCCATAGCCCCTTATCACTCTTGCCTATCATCTCTTTCCACATGTCCTACCACTCACGTCCCCCCTGGTAGATGGTCCCATCCTGCCTGCTACCACAGCCTCACATCTACCCCCACATCATCGCCCCATGCCACTCCACCTCTGACCTATCCCAGCGCATTGCGCACACCTTCCACCACCCACACTTTCCATGTCACCCTCCATCTATCTTTCCTGACCACATGGATGTGCCTCGTCTCACCTTCACGATGTTGGTTCCATCATCCCTGCCAATATTCTCATCGACGTCTGCCAATTTGGTCCCCTCGTAGTAGTCCAATGAAGCAGTAGCAGCCAAGGGAAGGTTTCCACGTTGTCCAAGAGAAGAGTTGACTTGGGCCTCTCTGATCCCAAGATAGAAGTTAATGAAAATAAGGAAGGTGGATGAGACATCGTCTCTTCCCTTAAATAGAAGGCCAAAAAGAGACAAAGCATAGAGGCATGCTATCAGCCCCAACTAAAAGAGATCACATCCAACAAGAAGACTGCATGGGCTGTCTGACCAACGTCTGCATGTGCAACCTAACAAAGAAACTCATCAATGTAAATCCTTGAATGTATGACATCATCACATTTCAATAAGCCCAAGCCAGTTCTAAGTATATGTAGGCATTTTAGCCATTTTGTTAGTATTGATGGTAGAGATAATCTCCCAATTGTAAAGTTTTAGCGAGGCCTCTAGTTCTCTGGTTATAGACTGATATTTGAGACTTCTTGTTTAATGGCATCCAACCTCTTCCTTACTCTTTCTTATGACTCTTAACACTAGCATGGATGATCCAGTCGAGTGTTGTAATGACTATATAATGTAGGTTTGATTATATCACTTTTTACAGCATGTTAAGTTTCTTGAAGTTTTCATATATGAGAGGATTTCATATCTGAGACTTTTCCTCCAAAGGATGCTAGAAGACCGGATGTCCAGAGCAGAATTTCATTCCTCTCTCATTTTTCCTCCACCTACTCACCACTATGAAAACTTACTGACCTAAGTTAGATCAAGACCTCACCTAGCTTTGTATTTCCAACCCAGTTTTCCGAGTTAAAACAATATTTTTCTGAGTTTACTCCCATTCGGTCACCATTTATAAACAACTCGTGGCATATAAACTGATGGGTATCAGGGTTACTCCTGCTGCAATCCAAGAGTGACTTTTGGTGCTAACACCAACTTTATGCCAACAAAGCATGAGCTCCACATACTCTTATACACCCCATCATCATTTCCAGCCCCTTTTGAAAATGGGGCATTGACTTCATGACCTATGACCCTCCATCCAACAATGGACACAAATACATCATCGTGGTAGTCGATTACTTTACCAAAAGGGCCGAAGCCATTCCTACCTTCAACAACACCGCTAAAACTGCATCATGTTTTTTCTTTAATCACGTCATATCCTGCTTTGGATTCCCCTACAGTTAGTCTCTGATCACGGGAAACACTTCAAGAATGATATTTTCATCGAAATCACCTCCCCATACTACCCTCAGTCCAACGGACAGGTAGGGGCAGTCAACAAGGTCCTCAAAACCATGTTACAATGCGTGGTTAACAAACATAAGACTAATTGGCATCATATGTTGTTTTCCGCACTGTGGGATTATCGCACAATAGTTAAAACTGCCAATGGATTTACACCATTTCATCTGGTCCATGGGGTTGAGGCCACTCTCCCCATAGAGTGCGAAATTCCCACCTTACGCACCGCTATTGAGCTATTACCCGACACTGCTCCAATGGAGCAGCATTTTCTAAACTTAGAGTCATTGGATGAAGACCATCAATCTTCGTTACAGAATAATGAGGTGGCCAAAAAATGGTCGAAGGCCACCTTTGATCTCCATGTCAACCTTCGCTCATTCAATGAAGGATACCTCATCCTTTCTTACGATATCGCTCACGATACCCTTGGCCATGGAAAATTCGAGTCATTATGGCATGGACCCTACATCATCCAACATTGCCTCACTAAAGGCGCATACATCATGGCCTCTCCTAAAGGCCACCCTCTCAAAGAACCCATCAACAAGTTGTACATAAAGAAATTTTATGCCTGAGCGTAGCCACTCTACACTAGGATTTTTCTTTTTTTGTACACGTTTCGTAGAGTATTTAATCTTGTTTTTTGCCCCCATGCCTAGCATATAATATACCATTTGTGTTATTGACAGATGCATCCTCCATCATCCTACCACATTGGTTATGCCGATGGATCTAGTCGATGGACACAAAATCTCGCTTCGGCTGCTTGGGCCCTCTATACCCCCTCACATGAACTGCTCCACTCCAGCGGCATATGTTTGGACTTAGAAACCAACAACCAAGCAGAATACATATCTATCATTGGCCTCCATGTCAAGGCTAGTCATTTCCATATTCATCACCTTAGTGTCTTACTAGATTCCCAGCTCGTGGTCCTTCAGCTCAACAATGTGTACCGTGACTGTGATCCTTGCCTCTTCCACAAATACCTGCAAATTAGACTTTTATCTTGACATTTTGATTCAATCACATTTACACATATTCCAAGACACTTCAATCAAATGGCAGATAATATGGCTAACCTAGTGTTAGATTGGCATTTATCACATCAAGATACTAGTACATATACATAAACTATCAAAAGCCTATCACAACATCTAGATTAGACATCATAAAAAACATCAAAACCCATCATCACCTGTGAACATCATATAGATCCAAAATGTATGTCCATATATATATATATCGATCAATGTGCCATCAATGTTTACAAAAAATAGTACAACACGTACATCATCCATAGGCAGGTGAACCACATCATCCCTATAAGTACAAAATCGATGTCACATCACCCTATATAAAATAGGCTTACAAGCCTATATATAAATACAAAAATACATATATAGAGAAACTTATGGTGCCTCTATAGCTCCACCACCTGGTCCTCTCTCTAGACGAGGTGCCCCACCAGCTAGAGGTCCCTCATGTCTTAGGGGAATCCACCCAGTCATAGTCGCCCCCGCTACAACTGCTCTGTGGATCAAGGTATGCAACTCCACTGAAATTCCCACACACTACTCCAAGACTCCCTCATCCTGGATCCAGGTCCACATGCCCTCAAGCACTCCCTATAATATCGCCTCCAATTAGCAGAGAAAATCCTCAAACTCTCCATCGACCCCCGCCAGAGGAGCATGTGAAAGCCCTGCAGTGGGGTCATCATATTGGCGTCTCCTACCTTCTCTCTTATCATCAGTCAGCCTTGCACCAACCTCATCCTTCCACCATATCTCCCCTGCCTGTGGCTTTCCCCACGGTGGTCTCATGGGCCCCTGACACGCTGGCACTCTGACCAACTCTATATCTCATCCGCGAGGTCCCACATCTACACACACAGTAGCCAAATGATAGCATCACAATCCATCCATACATAAAACATATTCTATACTATCTAAAACTCAAACCATCAAATACATCAACATACCTCTATGATCGAAAACCTCTCCAGGGGGTAGCACCATCTCTAGGTCCTCCCGAAAATCCACCCCCTATATGGAAACTGGAGTATGATCTGTGGCATATGACGCCACACCTGTGCAAGCTAGACCATAAAGTAATGGCCATCCTCCCCACCACCATGATGGACCAAGATCACCACCCACCACCTCAATTGTGGCTCTTGAATGCTCAACGCATCCAACAAGACTCTTGGGCACAACATGGGCACCCTCTCCAAAAACCAGGCCACCAAGATAGACCCAAAAGAAAACTCAACATAGTCGACTGTCTAACACCAGTTCAGCTTCCCTATCATCTTGGTGTGTAGCATCACATCACAAGAAAAGTGATCACCACTCAGTGCCCTCTGCATGATATTCAGTTACCCACAACTAATTCACTAGGTAGCTAGAGACCCATACACTCTCACAATCGTCACTGCAATGCAACGATGCACAAGGGAATCCATCACCCCAATCCTCACAACTGAGCCTAACATAAATTCCTCTCCATAACAATACATCCGGGCCAGTTCAGCCAATTGTCCATCCCCAGGTAACACAGGCTCAACTGGTAGCGAGATCCCCAGAAAAATGAGCCTAGTCAAGAAATACACATCCTCGATCGCCGAGAATGTGAGATGCTCCCCTCGCACAATAAAAAAATGCAGATCTCAGCTTCACACCGATATCAGGAACTATAGCAGGTACTCATGTGCCCGCACAAGTGAACAGTCAAAAACATTTAGCAGCCCACAGCCTGCCAAAGGTCCCTGCACAATCGACTCCTCATCTCTCACTACCTCTCTCAGGCACGCCCAGTCCCTCTCCCTCCAATGGACTGGCATCGTCAAAATGGTTACCTGCATCCACATATACAGTACTTGATCATACATCACAACCCATAAAAACACCAAAAGTCTCCAAAAAGATAATTTTTTTACACCCCGTAGCATTGACTCAAGGGCACGATTGTTTTTCCCAGAGGCACGCACATATGCGCACCTGTTCATCCCACAGTTGCACACTCATGCGCAACTTTCAGCGATAGAGGGGCACATTCATGCGCCCCTATCACACACATATATGCACATTCAAGCGCACTTTTCACACACACAGTCACGCACACATGCTCCACTATTAGGAACACAGTCGTGCATGCATGTGTAGTTGTGCTTCGAATAGGAACGCACGCAATGCGTGCCTATTTTCCCCCTTTGGGCACCCCCGTGCATGGCTGTTGTTGCACCTCTTTTGTCACCTAAGTGAGAAAAACAAAGTTTCTTACAAGCTTAGTTGGGTTAGGTAAGCAGGACAGCTGTAAAGGAAAATGATTAGAGAAAGAAATATAAAAGAACAACTAAGAATTAAAATAAGAAATAAAAGAACAACTAAACTATTAAGCATAAGGACATAAGAACAAAAAGACAATAAGACTCATTTCACCAATGGCAAGGATTATATTAGTGAAAGAAAACACCAAGAAGAAAGAGGACTACGAGTCCCTTCTTCCTCCAAGGGAGGGCTCTTGGACCCCCATAAATAAGCTCTTCTTACAACTTTGATTGAAAATGGTGAAAGAATTCCAAACTAATCCACTGAAGACATGAGATGGATTGTCCAATGTAATGGTGCTAGTATACTCTTGATGAGAATAGAGGATTCCTCAAGAGAATAGCAACATCATCAATTTTCTATGGAATTCCTTGAAAATGAAGTGCGGCCTTGTTTTATAGCACCTCTTTGAGGTATTGTGAAACCATCTTGTAGTGTGAAAAGAGGCTAATTAGGGAATTTTTAGGTCTTTGACCAGCCACCCAGTCAGATCTAGTTGAGATTTGGGTGTCAAATCAACTTGGAAGCTGAATCAGAAGTGGGTGGGAGGTCGACCAATCTCATAAATATGTCGTTCTTAGATGTGCACGGCTTTTAGTGACCATAGTCGCGCATCGGGCGCATATGTTCTTTTCCTGCGTTTCTATTTTGCGCATGTGCACACGCGCTCTGTGTAGTCATAACACACTTTAATTTTATCAGTGGTTGTATAGTTTTGGACCTTTTGGAAATGATTTTGTGGTACTTTTGGTCCATGGGTGACCTCATAACTGTTTGACGATGATGGATTCTTGTAACCATTTGCGAATGAAATTTCAACGATCACACATGCCCCTTGATGGATGAGGTTAGGAGCATACGTATAGCCCAAATGCATCAATGTTTCTTCTACTGAGAGTGTCGTTGTAAGAGAGAGCGATAGTGAGAGTATCAAGAGTTACTTGTTGGAGGGAGAAGGGAACCTATAGAACCCAACCTTCCATAAGGCGTGTAAAAATAAACTGTGTACAAACGAGGCAGGCATGCCCCATGCTCATGTCATGTAACTCAAAAAGGAATGGTGTTGTTGATGTAGACAACTGCAGTGCCCTCGAGGGTGGTCATGATAAAGGCAGAAGAAAATTCTGCAGAGGAACATACTCTGAACAGTAGGCAGTGACATCTGTAATAAATATCACAGATTCTGTAGGCATTGATGCCGAAAACAAAGGCTTTTTACAATTTACCAAACGAGGTGGGAATGCCCCATGCTCGTGTCATGTAACTCAAAAAGGAATGGTGTTGTTGATGTAGACAACTACAGTTCCCTCGAGGGCGGTCGTGATAAAGTAAGAAGACAATTCTGCGGAGGAACATACTCTGAACAGTAGGCAATGACATCTGTAAGAAATATCACAGATTCTGTAGGCATTGATAGCCCAGCCAAGTTCAGAGGTCTACGGAAAATATAAGAAATAACTTCTATAGTCGTAAAGTAAGACCCACCATAACATGAGAAAGTGTTGAATTCAAATATTATGGGGGTCAACGACAGCAGGGAGAAATTATGGTTCTCCCTGTGCCATCCGAGACCTCTCATTGGAAAGGTAATGAGAGTCAAGATACTGTTTCCCTTCTGGAAAAATGCGTTGATGTCGACAAAAGGGGGACGAGACTCCCAGAAGCAAAGGGCTTCGTGAAATATACTAGGTGAGGTTAGGAACTGGAGGAGGTACATGGTCGAAGTCAAGATGTATGAAGAATCAAGACTGCCCTTGGTTGGGGGTATATGCGAAGTATAAGTGGCCACAACCGTTCAACTAGGTCGGGTGTTAGAGGGACAACAAGAGGTGGGATAAGTTGTGCCAGAGGCGAGATAAAGTGAACAAATTCAGAGGGCAGAGGTGAGTGGCTTGTGGGATACTCGGAGTATATGGATGATGTCAATAGGGGTATATGATAAGGAGTTTCCCAACCAAGTGCGACATGGGTTGCGTTTGCCAAAAAGGGAAGAAGGTCGCCAAAGGGGATGACAAAAAGGTATGTAAATGATGGAAACAAAGGATTTTTACAATTTACCAAACAAATAAAGAATAATTTGCGATGAGTGTACAAATACAAAAATAGGTGCCCCAATGTAATATGGTTGGGCCGGTTAGGGTGCAATTAGCTTGGAGAATTGGTGGAAGGTGGAGGCCCCATGGGTGGGTTTCTATATGAGGTAGATGAAATGGAGGGAAATTTGTAGAGGGGAAAACTAATTGTGGATGAAATGGAGGGTTCATGATACTACGGAGGTGTAGTCAAAATAGAACCTTGAAGAGATAGTCTGGGAGTCCATTGGGAAAGATAGCAAAATGAGGAGAAGGAGTATGTGGTTGATTCGTGACATGACGTAAGACTATCAGGACTCCCATCCCTAAAGGGTTGAAAAATAGCATGAGTGTCAAAGTGAAAAAGGGTGCTATGAATGGGACAACTCATGTGGGGGAGAGTGCTATCAGGTGACAGTACCTAAGATGTAATGGAGGTGTCAGTACTGCAGAGTTGGAGATGAGGATCCTAGAGGCAATTGTCAGAGGGTGTGACTGGAGATGCAATTGAGATTCAGAGGGAATGAGTACATGCTAGTGATGATTATATACCTGAAGGGGTTGCATTGATGTATGATGACCAAGTACCTACACACATGAAAACCAAATACCTGACGTGAACAATATCTGAAGAGAATCAAACATACAAGCATTTATTTGAGAATTTTGAACATGAGCATGCGTACCTGGACAGGGTATGAAAAAAAGGCACCCCGGGGGCTAAGGATAAAAGGTAGCCCAGGGACTATCTTGATGTAGATGACAGGATGTTGGTCCCATGGCTGAAGATGGATCGAAAAACAGACACCCGAAGCTCTCGAAATGGTGTTTGGAAGTTTGGAGGAAAGGCCTATATATAGTTGTAGAGCCCACATTTCCACCTCATTTGTACTTTCTGCTAGAGTGACTGGATGAGAGGTATTCAGAGGAGATTTGGAGATTCTAGGAGGACAAGGCAGTCGATTGAGGACCAACAAGCTTCAAGTTAGTGGTCTTATTGTCCTACAAAGAAGTAGGTTTTCAATTTATGGGCAGGGCCTGTACGGAGGGTTGTACAGGATATTTTATGGGTGTGGGCCCCCCAGTGCATGAGCGATCTGGAAATATGCATGCACTGGTGCGCGCTTGTTATCCGAATAGCCACGCATGGGTGCGCCCTTGAGGGGGAAAAAGGCTCACATGATATGCATGCCTATTTGCTACACAACTATGCATGGGTGCATGGCTGTGTAGTGGGTAGGCACGCTGTGATGTGCGCCTGTGTACGTGACAGGGGTGCATGGAAGTGCCCCTATAGGGTGGGTAGGTGCGCACTCATGCATGCCTGTGGGATGGACAAGCGCGCCAACGTGCATGCCTGTGGTGTGAAAAAACACACATGTGTGCGCACCTGTGGGGTGACTGGGCACTCATATGTGTGTGCCTATGGGTTAAATAGTCACGCCTTAGGGGCAAGGCTGACAGGTGGAAAACTTATCTTTTTTGGAGATTTTAATGTGTTTTATGGTCAATATGGCTGATCTGGGACTGTATTATGTGGTTGCAGGCAATCATTTGCACGATGCCAGTCCATTGGCAAGAGAGGGACTGGTCACAGCTGAGGGATGTTGTAGCTATTGAGGAGTCAGTGGTTCATGTGACTTTGGCATCCTGTGGGCTGCTGAAGTTCTTTGAGTGCCCATTGATATGGGCACAGGAGTATCTCCTGCAGTTTCTGATCCAGATGTAGAGTCTGGACCTGCATTGCCTTATGGTGTGGGGAGATCATATCGCCTTCACTACAGTGGAGGACATATATTTTTTTATTGGGATCCCTTTTCGGGGAATGCCCCTACCGGCAAAGCCGGTGTTACCTACGGACGTGTCGTTAGCGACCTTAGGTTGGAGGTACTATTCAAGGGAGAACTATATGTCGGGCTCCATCATAAGTATCAGGGTGATGGATTCTTTAGCTCATCGCTATGTAGCAGCGATGATTGTGAGGGTATACAAGTTCCTTGCGACTCAGCGGATCAGTGGTGGTCAACTAAGGGTTATGGGGAGGGCACTAGCCGACGAGCACTTTGCCTGGGGGTTGATGCTGAATGCCAGGATGGTAGGCCAGCTGGACAGATGTCATTCTACAGACTCAGGGGAATTTGCCTTTGGGTCCATCGTGGTGGCCTGGTTTTTGGAGAGGGTGTCGATGTTTCACCCTAGGATTTTATTGGGCACTCCTGGTGCACGAGAACAGCAACTGAGGCAGTGGTCGACGATTTTGGTTCGCCATGGTGGTGGCGAGGGCGGCCATTTTTTTACGGCTGAGGCAGTACAGGTGTGGCAGCAGATGCCATAGGTCATACTGTAGTATCCCTACTATGGTGTTGACTTCCAGGGTCATCCGGACATGGTGTTACCTCTAATGGAGGAGTTTGATCACTGAGGTATGTTTGTGATTTTGATATGTTGAGTTATGAGATAGCATGACATATGTATTTTGTATAGATGTTGATACTATCATTTGGTTGTTTGTATATGTAGATGTGGGACCTCGCGGGTGTGAGGTTGAGCTGATGAGAGAGTCATCTCGACAGGAGCCGGGGAGACCACCATGGGAAGGAGAGAGACATTGGTGCGAGGACGTCGAGGAAAGACTATATGGTGACGATAGAGCAACCAAGAGATGTCGTTTTGATGACCTTGGTGCCAGGCCATCACATGCTCCTTCGACGGAGGCCGGGGGAGATTTTGAGGATATTCGCCACCACCTAGAGGCGATGCTACAGGGCATGCCTGAGGGCATGTGTTCACGCATCCAGGATGAGGGAATCCTAGAGTAGTGTGTGGGAGTTCCACTGATGTGGTGGGTCATGGTGCGGCGAGTAACCATAGCAGGTGCTGCAATGACCGGACGGTTACCTCCCAATCCGGAGGGACTAGTAGTGGGTGGGGCACCACTGCCTGAGAGAGGGGTAGGAGGTGGTGCGCTAGAGGCACCTTGAGTGTCGATCTATGTATGGTTGTATTTTGTATATAGGTGGTGAGCCCATTTTGTACCGAGGTGCTTTACTGACCTACGGATTTTGTATATGATGTTTTGTATGTAAACATTTGGATGGCAATGGTGACCAATTTATATATATATATGAGCATACATTTTTGGGGTATTTGTGATGTTTACATGCGTTTTTTAATGTATTGATGATGTCTAATCTATATATGCTATGATAGGTTCTTGTTGGTTTATGTGTGTGTAGAGATATCTTGATGTGATATATGCCAATCTAATACAATGTTAGCTAAGTTATCTCTAATTTGATTCAATTGTCTTGGAATATGTGTAAATGTAATGAAATCAAAATGTCAAGATAACAGTCTAACTTGTAGGTATTTTCAAAAGAGGCAAGGATCGCGGACACGGTACACATTGTTGAGATGGAGGATGACTATTTGAGAGTCAAGAAGGACGCTAAGGTGATGAATATGATGATGATGTGCATCGGTGAGGAGGCCAATGTATTCGGCTTGGTTGTTGGTTGCTGCACTCAAACATATGCCGCTAGAGTGGAGCAGTTCATGTGAGGGGATATAGAGGGCCCAAGCTGCTGAAGTGAGATTTTGTGTCCAATAGTTGGCGCCGTCGATGTAACCGATGTGGTAGGCCGATGGAGGTGGCATCTGTCAATAACAAAAATGATAGTTTAGACGTGAGGGATGGAAAAAAGATTAAAAACACTATAAAAGAAATAACCTAATGTAGAATGGCTACTCTTAGGTGTAAAATTTCTTTAAGTATAACCAATTCATGAGTTCTTTGAGAGAGAGGCCTTCGGGAGAGGCTAGGATGTATGCACCTTTGGTGAGGAAACGTTGGATAATGTAGGGGTCATGCCATAGTGACTCGAATTTTCCATGACTGAGGGTATCATGAGTGATATCGTAAGCAAGGACGAGGTCGCCTTCATGAAACGAGAGAAGGTTGGCGTCGCGATCAAAGGTGGCCTTTGACCGTTTTCTAGCTACCTCATTGTTCTGTAATGAAGATCGACGATCTTCATCCAGGGACTCTAAGTTCAACAAGCACTTCTCCATTGGAGCAGTGTCGGGTAATAGCTCAATTGTGGTGTGTAAGGTGGGAATTTTGAACTCGATGGGAAGAGTGGCCTCAACCCCATGGACTAGATGAAATGGTGTGAAACCAGTGGTTATTTTCACAGCCATTCAGTAAGCCCATAGCGCGGAAAATAACATATGATGCCAATTGGTCTTATGTTTGTTAACCATGCACTGCAACATGGTCTTAAGGACCTTGTTAATTGCTTCAACCTGTCCGTTAGACTGAGGGTAATATGGTGAGGCAAACTCGTGGGAGAATCCCAACCGATATGAGAGTTCGACAAAAATCTCATTCTCAAAATGTTTCCCATGATTGGAAACTAGTTGGCATGGTACTCCGAAGCGAGATATGATGTGAGTAAAGAGAAAACGCATTGTAGTGTCAGCGGTGTTGTTGAAGGTGGGCATGGCTTCAGCCCATTTTGTGAAGTAATCGACTGTGACAAAAATGTATTTGTCCATTGTTGGACAAGGGATTACATGTCATGAAGTTGATGCCCCATTTACAAAAGGGGCCTGCAGTAATGACTTGGTGGAGAAGAGAAGGTGGTGCTCATGCTTTGTTGGCGTAAAGCTGACATTTCTCCCATCACTTCATGTCATGAATGCAATCGTGAAACAATGTGGGCCAAAAATATATGGCTCGGATGATTTTTTGAGCAGTGGACATTCCCGAAAGATGGCCCCAGCATGCGCCACTATGGCAGTCGTTCAAGACTCTATCGGCCTCGTCAATAGTCAAGCATCGATGAAGTATGGTGTTGACCCCTCACCGATATAAGATATCTCGGATGAGGAGATAGAAGGGGGCCTGGTGGAGAATATGATGGCGATCATCTCATGAGAGGTGGTTACCGAACTTTTGGGTTCGGAGGTAGACAAGGAGGTCGTTGTACCAAGGATCATTTGAAGTGATATAAAAGAGATATTCATCAGGGAAGTTGGTATTGATGGTGGCACTAGCAGTATCAGAGGGGAAGGCCGTGACAAGTTCGGTGAGGATGAGATATTTCTTTCTCTTGGGTGTTGAAAATTCAAGATCTTACTCCTAAAGGATAACAATCCATCAGGAAAATTTTCCATTAATATGCTGATGACTGAGCAAGTATTGCATAGGGTTGGAATCTGCTACAACCTTAGTCGTGCGAAGCAGAATGTAATGGCGCAGTTTCTGGACTGCGAGGATGACTGCAAGGGCTAGTTTCTCTTTGTGTTTATACTTCAAGGGTAGCCCTGAGTGGTTTTTACTAACATAGTAAATGACATGCTCATGATTTTCATCACTGATTTGAATGATAACTCCTGCTACTGAGACAGTTGATGTTGATATGTAGAGGATATAGTCGCAATTGTAGTCAGGTGCACTAATTAAAGGGGCATTAGAGAGTTCCATTTTAAGATCGTCAAATGCTTTTTGGGCATGTTCATCCCAGTGGAATGGGATGTTGTGGCAGAGTAAGCAAAGGAAACCGTGTGCTCGAGTGGCATAGTCTGGGACAAAACATCGTAGAAAGTTAGCTTTTCCTTGTAGGCTCTACAGTTGGCGTAAATTACGTGGGGGTGGAATTTCAGTGATGGCTTGGACTTTGAGGGGGTCCATGGTAATACCGCTTTGGGAAACAATGAATCCGAGGAGGCGCCCATCAGTGACGTAGAATATGCATTTGAGGGGGTTCAAGCAGATTTTGTACTGATGACACCGTTGGAAGACAATCTGTAAATCATCAAAATGTTGGGTGCATTTTTTGGATTGAGCTGTGAGATCATCCAAGTATGCGAGGATGATATGAGCTAGATCATGAAAAATGTATGTCATAGCCTACTTGAAAGTTGCACCATCATTATTTAGGCCAAAAGGCATGACATGATATGAAAACGTACCCCAAGGGGTGGTGAATGCAGTTTTGTATTGATCAGCTGGGTGGATTTGGATTTGATTATAACCAGAGAAACTATCCATGAAGGAAAAAGCCTTGTGGCCTGCACAGTCATTGATAATTTGATCGATGAAAGGCATTGGAAATTTGTCTTTGGGACAGGCGTGATTGAGATCGCGAAAGTCCGTGTAGATGCAGATAGTGCCCTGTTTTTTGTTAATGGGTACAGGGTTGGAAACCCATGAGGTATAGGCGATGGGGTAGATGAACCCAGCCTAGCGTAATTTGTCAATATCGGCTTTAATGGCCGTTGCTTTGGATGGGTGTAGTGGTCATTTTTTTTTATAAACTGATGTAATGTCAGGCCATGTGTCAATGCGATGTTCGACAATAGAGGGATCAATGCTAGGCATCTCTGTGTATGACTAGGAAAAAATATCTTGATACTCTTGGAAGAGGGATTTATAGGCGGTGATTTCTTGAGCAGTGCATGCGGTGCCAATGGTGATTTCCTCAATGACTCCATTTTTTATGGAAATATCGATTTTGATGGTCCAGGAAATGTTGGCCATGTTGCCTTCTTCAAAAGAATCAGGGGCCAGGATGGGGTTGTTGAACTAGTTGATATCCCCTGGTGGGATAAAATCCTTGGTTTTGACTGTGCATATGGGGTGTTGGCTAGGAGGCGTGAAGGCTTCCTATGAAAATAAGAGCGCTCTGTGGTGGAACGCATCCCATGGGTAGTCAGGAGTGGTTAGTTCCTCAAGTATGTCTTCGTCACAGTGAAATTGGTGGGAATACAAGGGGTCTAACAGAGTGATATCGATGACTGTCACCGTGTGGTTGTCCTTTAGTGATGAAGAAGTAGGGGAAACGACGCAATGAGATTGAGATGGTTCGCTCGACATAAACCAAATATTGAGGTACTAAGGAGTACCAGTGGTAGTTGGATGTAAAATTTCTATAGGGAAATGAGCGGGAGAATTGGGGGGGTTGGGGGGTAAATCCTTAGATAAGTCATCCAAGAACCATGGAGGAATAGGGAGTGCCTCTAGTTCAGGAGAAATGATATGAAGAATCTCAAGTGGTGATGTAAGGTCAACCATCAATTATGTAGGTGGTGCAGGGGTTTGAATTAGGGCCATCTGGCATTGCCTGTATTCGATGATCATAGGACATTGATATGTAAAATGATCTAAAGATTCACATAGACAGCAAGGGCATCTCATGCGTTCGTTGACTGAAGTCGAGACATAGTGGATGTCAATGATGTTTGGTGGGGATGACGTAACTGGATGGTGTTCTTGCTGGAATCTTTGCCGTACTGTGACTAACGTCTGGCGGAACTGAGGTAGTGTTGGGAAATGGTGTGTATAATGGCCATATTCTGAACATATGGCGCAAGCGAATTTGGTTCGTAGTCCTTTGCTACTTGTGTTCGGGGAGATAGAAGTGGTACTTTTTACAATGGCGAGTGGTGATGGTATTTGATTGGGTTGAATGAGGTTATGTAACTGAGGTAAAGATGGGAATTTGTTGGTCCGGTGTCCATATTTATCACATAGCGCGCAAGGAGGTTGGATGTGCAGGGGAAGTGGAGTTGTGGGCTCCTTCTTCTTTCTCCTGCCCCTAGCTGTGGCAGGGAGGTTAGTGAGTGGGCGTCTAGGGGGTATGGTGGGAGTGAGTATGGGAATCGTCATTGGGATTCATTCAATTTGGGGGGGAAGGGATGGTTGAGGGACCATCTCTGGTGGATGTAAATACCAAACTGGAATTTCCAATACCATATTAGGGAGGGTAAGCGTTGTGGCTACTTAGAAATCTTGTACACTTGGTGCAGGGTAGAAGAAGGGGATTTGAGTGATGGCTTGGGGAACTGTCTCCCAAACTGGGATATGGCCTGGGGGAGAGGTGAAATCGTGACCTGGTGGAGTCGACGAGTTCACAGGAGGCTCATGAGGGGGGAGCTCTATGACTAGTGGGACGTCAGAGATGATAGAAGCCTCCCTAGGAGGAAGGGTATCCTCTATGTCACTTCCATTGGATGATATGACGCATACTTGATTGGAAGGATGAAGGAGCAGTGGCGCACCGTGGTAAGTTCCTAACAATGATGGGTCTTTGAAAATCACGGGACCCATTTCGATGAGTGGGTATGTGTCATGACTTGTGTGGATGAGAGGGAGAATGTTATTGATGTTGGCAGAGGGGTTAGGCTCATAATGCGAAACTTGGTCAATTTTGATGATCTTCCCATTATGGGGGAACATCATGGTTTGAAAGACAGAAGAGGCAAATGCCTTCATAGCATACATGTAGCTACGACCAAACAAGATATTGTAATCGAGTGGGGTGTCAATAACTTCAATGTCAATGAGAATAGTCTTTCCCCTGAGTTCTATAGGGACATTTTGGAAGATCCCTTCACGAGACGATGGTCATCCGTCATAAGCTCTTAAGGTAATGGAAGAGGGGATGAGTTCAGGGGAACCAAGTTTCTGCCATACAGACTTGGACATGATGCATGTGGATGCTCCTTCATCGATGATGAACCGATGAACTGTAATGTTTCAAATTTTTACTGGGATTTGAAAAGCGATTAGAGCAGGGATTCGAGGTTCTCCACTGTCGAGATCAAATGTGATGAGACAAGTATCTGCTGGGTCAACTTCCCCCAAGGCGGAAAGTAATGATTTCCACTAAGTGGGACAAGTTTGAA
>ML831245.1:156528-168135 GCA_009831015.1 Picea engelmannii
AAATGATTGTTATCCATCTTCTAGTCCCAATGCAAGTTTTATGTGATTACAAATGATTCCAACTTACACTTTTAGTCAAAGCAAACCATCCATGTGGAAAAATGAAAGCAAAAGAGGAAATAATGATTTTAAACCCCCTAAGTGCCTATGTGTTTTTTGACTAATCCCTTTATATGAAGAGGGAACTAAGTGTGGTGCAGCTTACAACATGCATGAAATCAATTTTAAGAAGGCTAGGGGCCTTCCCCAAATCACAAAAACCTTACAATGTGTATTTGTTTGCACACATGCACGGGTCTCAGTGTAGATAGAGGCACACTGAGGGCCTGTGCGCAGACCAAAACAGGCTTTTGGGCGCAGGTGCGCAGAACAACACTGTGATTTTGGTGCATGTGCACATGATGCATGTCTGTGGGCCAATAAACCCGCGCACAATAGACACACGGCCATGAAGAAAATTCTTTATGGAATTCTCTCAATTCAACTTGGAATTGGATGTTTTACAGATCGGTTTGGGCTGGTTAATGCACCTGCAGGTTAAATAAACCAAAAGAAAAGCTATAAAAACCCAAATGGTGTAGGAAATTGATACCTTTCCCTAGTGGAGTTGCCAATCTGTTGCACCTCTTTCGTCACCTAAGTGAGAAAAACAGAGGTGCCTACAAACTTAGTTGGGTTAGCTAAGCAGGACAGCTGTAAAGGAAAAGGGTTAGAGAAATAAATATAAAAGAACAACTAAGAATTAAACTAAGAAATAAAAGAACAACTAAACTATTGAGCATAAGGACATAAGAACAAAAAGACAATAAGACTCATGTCACCAATGGAAAGGATTATATTAGTGAAAGAAAACACCAAGAAGAAAGAGGACTATGAGTCCCTTCTTCCTCCAAGGGAGGGCTCTTAGACCCCCACAAATAAGCTCTTCTAACAACTTTGAATGAAAATGGTGAAATAATTCCAAACTAATCCACTCAAGAGGTGAGATGGATTGTCCAATGTAATGGTGCTAGTATACTCTTGATGAGAATAGAGGATTCCTCAAGAGAATAGCAGTAGCATAACTTTGCTTTTGAATTCCTTGAAAATGAAGTGCACCCATGGCCTTGTTTTATAGAACCTCTTTGAGGTATTGTGCAACCAACTTGTAGTGTTAAAATAGGCTAATTAGGGCATTTTTAGGTCTTTGACCAGCCACCCAGTCAGATCCAGTCGATATTTGGGTGTTAAATCAACTTGGAAGCTGAACCAGAAGTGGGTGGGAGGTCGACCAATTTCATAAATGCATCGTTCTTAGATGTGTGAGGCTTTTAGTGACCACAGTCGCGCATCAGGGGCATGTGCGCTTTTCCTACATTTCTATTTTGCGCATGTGCATGCGCACTCTGTGTAGTCATAACACACTTTAATTTTATCACTGGTTGTATAGTTTTGGACCTTTTGGAAATTCTTTTGTGGTAATTTTGGTCCATCGGTGACCTCATAACTATTGGATGATGCTAGATTCTTGTAACCATTTGCGGATGAATTTTCAGTGATAACAGTTGTCCCAATTACATCCACACATTCATAAGCATGAATCGTTCGATCGCCCATGCATTGGGGGGGGAACCCTCACAAAGTTCCTCTGTATGACCCTGCCTACAAAATACATCCTAATTACTATGTAGGAGGATATGCCCACTAACCTGTCTCTCACAAACCATAGATCGACTAGATCAAACTCCCAGAATCTCCAAATATCCTCTCAAACCTCTCGTCCACTCACTATAGACTAAGCTACAAATGAGGTGGCAATGTGGGCCCTACAACTATATATAGTCCCTTTTGCCAAAACTTCCATACTCAATTACAGGAGCTCTGATCGTATGTTTCTCGATTCGTCTTCAGCCACGGGATCTATATCCCACCACCTACACAGTCACATTCCCTGGGTCACCATCTATCCTCAGCCCCCGAGGAGCCTTTTTCTCACATCCCACCCAAGTACGCGTGCTCATGTTCAAAATTATCCAATAATTTTTCTATGTTCTTTATTTTCAGATATTTTTCATGTAGGGTATTTGGTTTTCATGTGTGAAGGCACTTCGTCATCACACATCAGTGCAACCCCTTCGGGTATATGATCAAAACTGGCATGTATTCATTCCCTCTGAATATCCATTTCATCTCCCAGTCACACAATCCGACATTCGCCTCTAGGATCCCTCCATATGGCTCTCCAGTACTCTAACCTCCGCTACATTTTTAGTACTACCACCTTATAGCATTATCCCCTCCATCAGTTGTCCCATTCATAGTCCCCTTTTTGGCACTTTGACACTCATGCTGCTTTCACCCCCTAGGTATGGGAGTCCCAATAGTCTTACTCATGTTAGAGAATCAACCACATACTCCTTCTCCTGATTTTGCTAGCTTTCCCAATGGACTCCCAGGACATCTCCTACCAGTTATCATTTGACTGTACCTCTGCAATATAATTAGCCCTCCATTTCATCCACAATCAATTTTCCCATCTACAAATTCCCCTCCACTCATTTACCTCATACAGAAAAACACCTATGGGGCCACCACCCTCCACCAGTTCTCCACACAACTTGCACCCTCATAGGCCAAGCCATATTGCACTGGGGCACCTATTTCTGTAATGCACACTTATCCCAAATTATTCTTTATTCATTTGGTAATTGTACAAAGCCTTTGTTTCCCGCATTTACCTAGATTTTTGTTGTCTCCCTTAGCAACCTTCCTTTTCCGACAATGCAACCCGTATCGCCCTTGGTTGGTTCATTCATTACCTCCTACTTTTCTTGACCTCGTCCATAAACCTTGAGTATCCCATGGTCCATATACCTTTGATATCTGATTTTGTCCACTTTGTCATGCCTCTGGAACAATTTAACCCACGTCTAGTCATCCCCCTGACACTAGATTTAGTTTCACGGTTGTTGCCACTCATAATTCACCTATATCCCCAACCAAGGGCATTCTGGAGTCTCACCGCCTCTTGTCTTCGTCCATGAACCTCATCAGCTCCTGATCTCATCCAGTGGATTTCATGAATCCCTTTTCTTCTTGGAGTCGTGTCTACCTTTCTATCGACATCAACACAGTTTCGAGGAGGGCGACAGTATCTTGACTCTCATTCCCTTCAACTTTATCTCATGTTATGGTGGGTCTTACTTTGTGACTATTGCACTTGTTTTTATATTTTTCGAAGACCTCTGAAATTTGTTGGGCTATCAATGCCCGTGAATTATCGACACTTCTTATAGGTGTCATCGCCTCTTTTCAGAGTATGTTCATCATGAGAATCATCCTCTGCCATTATCAAACGACCCTGGAGGGCGCTGCAGTTATCTACGTCAACATACCACTTCAGTTACTGTCTTACACATTTTTGACTTACATGACACGAGCATCGGGCATTTCTGCCTCGTTTGTACATAGTTTTGTTTTTTTCACACCTTAGCGAAAGGTTTGGGTCCCACAACTTCCCCTCTCCCTCTAATGCTCCTAACCTCACACATCAGGGGGCATATGTTATCACTGAAATTTTGTTCGCAAATGGTTACAAAAATACATCATCTCCAAACACCTATTAGTTCATCCATGGTCCAAAAAATTCATCTCCAAAGGGCACAAACTATACAATTGGTCATAAAATCAGCATGTGCTCAGAATGCAAAGGAAGCACGCGCATGTGCGCCAGTCGAAAATTCTGAAAAAGCGCACATGCGCCCGATGCGCGACTGTGGACGAAAAAATCCACGCACACTTCAAAAAGGTTCATTAATTATTTTTTTTGGCCTCCCACCCACTTCTGGTTCATCTCCCAAGTCAATTTGACCCCCAAATCCAAGATGAATCCAAGTGGGGGGTTGGTCAAATACCTAAAGGACCCCTTGTTCACACTAAAGAGCAGTTGGATAATGTCTCAAAGCTTTGCTATAAAAAGAGGCCATGGGTGCACTATATTTCCAAGAATCTATTTGTATTGTTATGCTGCCTCTATTCTCCTATAAGGAACCTCTTTCCTCATTGGAGAATATAAGCATCATTTCATTGGGCTATTCACATCACCTCTTGAGTGAATGAGATTTGGATTTCTTCACCATTTCCTTTTAGTTTTCTATTTGTAAGAAGATCTCTCTCATTGGGGGTTCAAGAGCCCTCCCTTGGAGGAAGAGGGGACCCATAAGTCTCCCTTTCTCTTTGGTGTTTTCCCACTAATACAATCTATCCATTGGTGGCATGAATATCGGTTTTTATTTTCTTCTATTTCCCTTATGCACCCTATTTATTTTCTTCAATTGTTATTATCTTAGTTGTTTCTTTGTTTCTTGTGCTTGATGTTTCTAACTCTTGCATTCATTTATGTCCTATCTAGCTCACCCAACTGGACTTGTAAGTGTCCTTCTTTTATCATTTAGGTGTCGAAAAGGATACAACAATGCTGAAAGGAGAAATCACACCTGATCTGATAAACTCGTCGGCATGGTTGGAATGGTTTCCCCCACGTGTTTCTCTTCAGTTGTATGACCCTCTATTTTTTTTTAGATTTCCTCACTTGACAAAGAAAGATCTTAAGGTACCTGCCAAAATCATTCAACCTCCATAAATATATACAAAATCAATACAAGTCATACTTGTAGCGCATTATTTACTCTCAGATGCATTTTTATGAGAGTGTTAGGACATACATCAATGAGCTCCTCTTAGTTTCGATAATAATTTATTGGATCCGTGCATCTAATATTTGATCAAATTTCGTCCCTTGATTTGAAGTAGCAACAACGAAATCCACATTGACTTTGTTGTTGCTTCGTTTTATTGAGAGAGGTTTGCTCCAAGATTGAATGGCTCCAATAANAATAATTTATTGGATCCGTGCATCTAATATTTGATCAAATTTCGTCCCTTGATTTGAAGTAGCAACAACGAAATCCACATTGACTTTGTTGTTGCTTCGTTTTATTGAGAGAGGTTTGCTCCAAGATTGAATGGCTCCAATAAATTATTCTCTACTAAACATGGCCAACCACGTGAAGGAGGAAGATCTTATGCCCCCCCCCCCCACATCACTGTCGATTCCCCAATAACCAACATATAAATCTATTAAAATATTTACAGGAAAAGAAAACATATCTACATATACCAATATTCACAATTGTTTACAATGAAAAAATGTTTCTTTGATCCATTTGGAGTGAGCTCAATTATCCTAAGAGAAAAGTAAAAACTATTCCATAACATCATACACTACACTAAATCACCTTACATCTAAAACTAGAGAATGGAAATTGATGTGAAAAGAGGCTTTATTCTATTCCATCATATGACTTGGTTGGAGTATTAAAATGCACCTGTAAACATCATATAAGTCATCCCACTTTGATATATAAGTCAAAACATGTTATTTTTCCAATATTTAATCATAAACTCACTCAAAATACTAAAATGAATGCTTTGGAAAATAATAGGTCTAAACTCATATGTAATCATGAAAATGGTATTAATGTAAGGCTGCAAAAAAGTGGGATATGGTGAAAAGTGACGTAAAAGGTCCGTAAAATAAAGGAATTTTGGCGACCCAACAAGTTCAAAAAAGTATTTCATAGAAAATAGATTTTATAAATAGTTATTAAAATATTGTACATCATCATTTAATTTTAGCCATCCTCTTCTTCTTAGCTCTAAAATTCATAAGCATGTCATCAATATATATCTCTTTGTTGTTTGGGTGCTCTTTAAATTATGATTGTGATTACGTCCTCTCACACAGAGCATGCCTAGTCGCGGGGTACTCATGGGGTAATGGAGGCTAGTGTGATGAGTCATCACCTACAAAAGAAAAAAATATAAAATTTAGATGGCCACTTTTTAAATATCATTGAACTAGTTTAGTGATATTAAAAAAAACACCTGCAATGTCATTATTTACCTAGTGCACTGGTCGACGCCATTGGAATGGTTTCCCTCGCGTGCTCCTCTTCAACTGTATGACCCTCAAGTACAACATTATCTTCCATTGAGACCACAAACTTTATAAGGACAATCATAAATGTATAAGTAAAAAAATTATAATTACAATATGTAAAACTACGAAATTATTAAGTATATGATTAAAATAAATCCATATTATCGTCATGTGCCTCGATCGTAGAACCATCGTGGGGCTACACCCTAGTGGAATGGGACTACATGGGAGAACCATATTCTGGTTTCAAACCTCTATGAATGAACTGTTCTCCAATACTAGTGAGTTGGTTGACAATGTTGCTCCCCTGATTAAAACAAAGTTGTAAAACATTAAATTTATCGATGATTTCAAACATGACTGTAGGATTTTCCTTTGGGGGATTTGCAGGAACCTTTTTTCTTCCAAGTTTATACTATTTTTGAAACTACATAATAGCATTTTGAACTCCATTCTTATACTCTTATGTTTCCATTGAAAATATACTATCATTATCCTACATAAACTTATCATTTCCATCCATAAATTGGTCATGTTCTCATTTAGTTAAGAACACATTTGTTTCTATATCATCACAACAATGCATATTGTCTTCAACTATTTGATCAAAATATTCATTTACATAGTTTTTTTGGAAATGAAGTTTTATTTGTTGATCACCTTGAAATCTTTGGTCTCTTTGCCTGATCTGTGGAACTGGAGCTCTTCTAAAATTTTGATTTATGGGTTGAAAATAAGTTTGATCTCTGGTGGTAGAATTATTATCTAAGGACATTCTTTCCATAAAAATTTCCATAGTATTCATCATCAAATCAAATTTCTCATCTGATGATTGAGAAGTTGAGGGTTGTGCTTCTCCTTGGACCTTTTTCACATCTCTGTCAAGATTATGTTTGATCTTTCGTGAGGCCATTATATTTACCTCCACTTCAATTGCATCACTCATCATGTCATCTAGTGTATTGGATCTCCTTTCTCTCAACAACAAGTCAAATTTATTGTCAAAAGAATCATCATATCGAAGTTGGGCAGCTCCATGAGGGGGTTTTACTTCAGTAGGAATTGAATTGTAAAATTTCATAAATATGGTTGAACAATCTTGTACTATTTCATTAGGTGATCTATTTATGTTATTGTAATGAGTTATAAACTGAAGAGGATTATTGTTTTAACCACATCTTGCAAGGAAAACTGTTTCAAAGCCTACAAAATCAGGGATTCTTGCTGCAGGAAGAACTTTGAACCATTTTCTGACTTCTCCTGAAAGACTTTGTGGAAACAACCTTACTTTTGCATCCTCATGAGCTACCTCCTCTAGGTCAACAAAATCATTAAACCAATCTAAGTGTCTTTGGGCTGATACATTCCCTTCAACATCAAATGATTTGATCCTCTAATCATAATTTTGAGGTAAATCATGCAACTAGGAAGGAAAGGAAATAGGAGAACATCTGGTTGTCATGGCTCTAGGAGGATTTTGAGCTATCTGAATAATCTGAGTTGGGACATTCTGAATAGGAATAGTATGAAAGGAGACAACGGGAATCAAAGACTGGAATTTCTTCTCATCAAAGACGATTTCATTCAAATTAGATTTTGATCTAGATCTGAACAAGGTTTGTTCAAATTTTACATCAAAATCAAGGTCATCAATGACTTTTACCCTGTCTTTGGGAAAATATAGATTTATGTCCAGGAAATAAAACGAGTTGATTCTATTTTCTTTTCTTTTGTGTAAGAGTTTCTCAGGATCAAACATAGATGCTATAGGTTCTGGATCAGATTTCCTTCTAGTGTAAATTCTCTTACAAGCCAGGATTTCTTATTTTCTTCAAAAAAAAAACTTTATTCTATTGATCTTATCAAATGAAGGTTTTTGATTCACTATTACCCTCAGGAATCAAAATCTAAAGGTTTTAGTTGTTCTTTCCTAGAGAAAATTTTCAATTTCATCCCTAGAAGCAGTGCCAAAATGTTATCATTGATTAAATTGTTGCGTTGAAGAAAAAATCTACAAAGGTAACCTACAAACCAACTTTAAGATTAGAAACTAGCATTTCCAATCTAGAGAGGGCTCTCTCTAAGACTTCTTATTTGATAGACAGGTTGCTTTTGAACTGACGACTACATTTAGAAGTTTGAGATATGTTTTTCAAGGTTTGTTGGCAAAGAGGTATAGTATTTCTAGGGCTATGGAGTCAACCCCTGAAAACAAAATAAAACAATGCCTAGTAGGTAGAACTCCTTAGAGGAACAAAGGCTAAACAAGGTGATGAACTTCAGTGTTGAGTTTGATTATGTAAGGTGAAAGAATAACAGAAACACATAACATAATTAGAGCATCATAAAGGATGGATTATGACCTTAGTTAAGAAGTTAAACAAAATTTAAATCAATTAAGTCTAGAGGATCATTAGATGAATTCTGGACTTTTAATTTACCAATTTAAAGAGAAGAAAAGTGCAGATGAAAATAAGTACACAAAGAATACATACAAAGAAGAGTATGATATTTAGATCACCACCATTAGAATCTTTTTCATAAGGAGTTCAGGAATTATGCATTTGTATTTCTATTAGATTAAGAAAATTACATTGAAGATCAAAATGCCTATACTTATGCCCACCCACTTTACATCAAAATAGTCAACATATATAGAAAACTAAGGATACACTTAGCTGCTAGGAGTCAAACTACTACATCCTAGAGTTAAGGATTTGGTTTCTTTCAAAGAGAACAACAACCTCTAGAAGATTTACCAAAAATAGAAAACTTGATTTTCCAATCATAATACAACCAAAATATCATTTACAATAATAGATCCTTGAGAAAACTTCGACCTTGTGGTTGTGATGAGTCATCATGTGAACTTCTATAAAACCACGTCACCCTTCCATAGTGAATTATGTTTATTGTTGCGCAAGTGTTGGCTACAACATTTACGTAGCGACTTCATGTAGAAAATCTTCATACTGAGGTTTTCTCGTCTGAATCTAGTTGGCAAAAAAGGTTGGGATCATTTATCTTATCCTTAGCTTCTTTATCGAATTTCAGTTGTAGCTGTAAAGTCATGTTTTCCTTTCTCAATGACAATTTTTTTATTTTTAAATTTCCCACCTGCCTCAATAAAGATTCATTCCTCTTCAACTTTGATTGAGCATCAGAAATAACTGCACATGCATTGTCTATGGTTGGTATACATTTTTTGTAATGATTATGATCCCTTCCTATGCTATTCTCTTTTCTTCCATGAGCTTGATGATATGGTATTGAGCTTCTCTTAGCTTCTTATTCATCCATTTTACGTTATTTTCTTCTCTTGTGGGTGAAGTAGGAGATTTATGAATTGCTTTACTCAGTGGTGTTTGTACTTCAAGAGTCTATTTTGTTAGTTTCCTTTTCAATTATATGTTCTCCTAGTATATTTTGGCTATAATATGTTGAGATTTATTGAGTTGTTGTTGCATCTCTTTGGCATCTACATCTTTCTCCCCTGCTTTCACTTTCTCCTCATCAATCTCTTGGGCTGCAAATTCAACGGACTATGTCCAGACTATGGGTATGGGAAACCTCCTAGCAGATGACCTGGTGTGTGGTTGACTGGGATCTTGTGTCTCCTTTGGTTCATCAGTTAATTTAATTTTTATTATTTTCTTCAAGGATGGTTGAATGAGCGATGGATTCTCAATCTCTTTACCTTTCCCCCTTTCAGCAACACCTCCTCCTTTTACCCCTAAACTATGAAATGTTGATTTCTCAGTAGACAAGAGAGTATCTACTTTAAGATCTAAGGAAATGTTTTCTGAAGTCAAGAAAGAATCCCAGTCCCTATTTAACTTTCCAAGCTCTTCAACCACCAACAACTTCACCAAGGAAAAATAGAATAGGCTACTCTTTGGCTGGTCAACACTGGCTTGGACTGTGTCTACCATTTTTCTCAGGCTTATATATAGTTAGAAGGGTAAGTTTAGGGGGATTTTCATTGTGAAATGCATCAGGAGCATAATGTGGTATTGATGTACCTTGTCAAACCTACCCTCACAAGTAAAGTATTTCCGAATTACGCTCAAAATCTTCTCAAAAGGTTCCAAAACATATTCATTGGGAATGGTGACACCAATCTTCCAATTTTTGTATTCAGGTTTGAGAAAATCAATATAAAATGAAGTATCTAATGGCATAACTTTAAAACACTTCTCTGCCTGCATAGGAATATCTATAGCAACTTATATGGTCTCCTCTAACACTGGAAAAGTGATCCTTGCAATGGTGGCACTGACACCATTAAAGTTAAGAGAAAATTGCTTGGTTAGTTGCACATTATACCCCTAAACCTTTTCACAGAATCAAATGCATCCAACTTGTTCAAAGGACACCCTGATCCTTAGGTCTGCATTTACCAAATTAAAATTTTGTGGCTCAAGCCTCATGACTTCCCCACTTCTTACATTATTTATTTTTCGTTGAGGAGTTGTCATGATGTTGATATATGTCAACCTTGTGTGAGCTGCAGGTGTGCAACAATAGATTGTAACAACCTCTACGGATAAAAAATGGTAACAATAACCTCTTTGCAACAAACGAGAGAAATAAACTCTATGCAACAAATGAGAATAGTGACTTTTGTGTGGTGCGCAACAACAGGTAGCAATAGAAAACTCTGCACATCAATGAAGAATAACATAAAACTCAGTATGGCAACGAATAGTAGCAGAATACTTGGTGCAACAATGAATATGGAAAGAGTTAAACTCAAATGAAGTAAAGTTGGTTATGTGAAAATATATTCTTTTTTAGAAGCTAACTTGCAATGAGCTCCAAGAAAGGCTCTTGAACAGTTATTGAAACAAATGGAGAATGCGCATCAAAAAACAGAGTGAAAGGTTTGCGTAGATAATATCAACATGTATGGTTTTCCTAGCGACTGACAACACATAACATTTTCGTAGCGACTAGAGTTTGTGTAGCAGAGAGATTTGGAGCTTGTTGGAGAGGTTATGGATGATGCACAGATCTTGGAGGTGATGGAGAAAAATAAAAGGTGGCCACTATTTATGCTCGAATGGATAAGGAACAAAATTATGAAAAGGGAAGTGGTTATCCATAGTGACAAGACGTTTCAAGGAAAGTTAATTATTTGTGCAGTGGGTACACCTTTGAAGTTTACAATAGTAAAAATGTCATGAAGTGCCATGATTGTTCCTTTTCTAACCTCATGATCAAGTTATGATGAACCATAATACCTTTTGACATGAAATTCACCCTAACCTTTGATTCGACCTTAGCACATAATTTCCCACTTTTTAATATGATTCGAGACTTAGGAAAGTGGACCATTACAAATTGAACATGATGAACTTTACACTCTTGACTCTTTTCCTTTTATGATGGCGTTTTATGAAAAATACAATACACCCTTTAAACCAGCTTACGGCTAGACCCCTTACTGACATTTCAAGTCATTCTTTATTTAACTACTATCTTCATAAACCTTGACACACTAACTATGACTTATCTAGGAATGCCTTGATTTTCCCAAGATCATGGCATGAATTTTAAAATTTGGAAAAACCTCTAACTCTAGCTATAAAAATCATGGTGCTAACACAGTACATGTTACATCTTTC
>ML831246.1:8783-32046 GCA_009831015.1 Picea engelmannii
TCCACTGGTCGTACTGCCAGCGTGATCTGAGGCTGCATCTGAGGGATGCGCTCCAAGAAAAACGAGACTAAGAAAGAACCATAGCCAAACTGCTTCTGTCCGTTCCTGCATCGAGAAACTTGTTCCTTCACATTCCGAAGGAACGCCGCACTCCAGTTGAACAATGTTGGCTCTAAACACTGAACACCATAAAGCCACCTGGGACCTCGAAGCCAAATGAGCACTAGTGCTACCAGTCGCACTAGTGATAGCAAGCAATATGGATCGAAGAGACAGATCCCGGATATCCTTGATAGGGATCCTGCCCCCTACCAACCTTGCTCCTGGAACACAATGACGTGTCAGATACACGTCCACCTGCTCAGGTAATGCCCTCTGCCCTGTGAAAGCTATAGGGACCCCTCTTTTTGAGAGGCCGGTCAGAAAGTACACATCTTCCAACTCGATGGTCAGGAGCTGTGTGCCAATACGGAATCTCTGTTCTGTGATGTCCCAAAGACCAATAATGTGCTCAAGAAGTAGAACCTCGCTTTTCATTTTTTGCAGTTTGAAAAACTTGAATAACCCACAGGCCCTCAAAACAGCCCGCGTACAGGGACTCCACAGAGTGGCTATATCATCCATCTCATGTTCCCACTCTTTCCACTCGATCATGATTGCCGAATATATCTACAAAACAAAAATCCAAAATTTTAATCATTCCCCACGTTTTTGTGATTTCGGCAATTTTCAAAAAGCGTTTTAAAACATAAAAACAAATGCCCATGATTTCTAAAGGTAACCAATCATCATTTTTAACCACCACACTCTTAAACATTCATTAAACAATGATTAAAAYGTGAMAAAMATGAAAAACGTTGTGAGRGGGTGCRTGGGCCCATGAGGGGAGTTTTTGCAAAATTCTTTGGTCAAAATGGTCGATCTAATCAATAGTTAAGGTGTGGGCATCTTAACTACCATTTTCCAATACATTTTCGTGAATAATTCCCCCCTTTTTATTAACTTTCAAAAGGAGGCCGATTTGGTTCAAAATGGACAACCTAGGGATTTTTATTTTAAGTTAATCATGCTATAAAGATCAACTTGAAACCGTACAATTGAAAGAGCAAAGAACGAACACCTACCTGGTTCAGACGGTGTGTGAAACGGTCAATCGTAGCTCCGGCAGCGAGAAGAACAAGTTTTGCTCCAATTGAGATTCTCCAACACTCCACAAAATCCTTGCAAATGAAATCTTAAATAAGTTTTTCAAATCAATTCCTATTTATAAAATTTCATTTTCATAATCTATAGTCGTTTTTGGGTTTCTCTAATGGTGAAAATGGCTCGACTAATCCCTAGTTTTTAGTTTCTGGCATTGTAGACTTATTGGCAGTTCTAATACATCTTTCACTTTGTCGTATTTATGAGCATAGTCTTAGTTCGTTCTCGAGCTCGACAATATGAGAACGCAACGAGGTAAAGTTTTATCTCTTTTTCGGACCCGTACGAATACAGTCACACGAAAAAGGAACCCCCCTGGAGTCTCCTTTAAACCCTTTTCAGACTCTCTAAATATGAAAAGATTGTCGAGTGATCTTGCTTCCTTTCACACTTGTTAAAAGGTTAGAAAGGGCGTCTTTCAAGCGATAATTTAACCCTTTTTCAGTCTCGACGGACTATCGTACGAAAAAGGAACTGAGAGAGTTCTCTTTTAAGTGTTTTTCCAAACTCTATAATCCCGAAAAAACCTTCGAGTTTTTTGTCTTTGGACTCGTTAAAACACACATCGACAGACCCATATGGGACCGAACCCTTACTTCTTTCAGTTCGTTAAACAAAGGAAGAGGAACTTACCGAAGGTGATTTATATCGAGCATGTGTTATCCTCCTCGAGCTCACTAAATTAAAAATAGGTACTCATCTATCTGGATGGGGGAAAAATTGAAAGGAGCAAGCCAAGCAGTCTCTTGAGAATACCATCTAGCAATTCTTAGAGTCGCCCTTGAACACAACACTTTGTCACTTTGCACATATCATAATTCGCTAAACCTCTGCACTGAGCCAATCCTTTGAGTTTCCTTTCACTCCTTTGGGTCACCCGACGCAAGTCACTGTATCCATTGCACAGTTTTGGTCCATATCATGTTTTGTTGTTGTGCCTCAGTGTTCAAGGGAAGTATCCGCCTCGAGAGTCAACCATCCCAAATATCTTACCTCAAAACCTGTGTCATTCCATGTCCGTTCGATCTACCAACTGCATCCCTATGTCTGTTTCGCGTCGTTGATGGGGGATACATCAAGGCCCTCCCTCGACGAGTCTATTCCTGTCGACTTCAATGCATTATCCGGGAACTAGACTTAGAAACTATTTAGTACTTTGGGACCTGCATTCCTCAATGGCAGGCCTCCTCACATTCGACAATAGGTTTACGTCATTGACCTCTGATCAAATGATTCCACGAATGTTCGACTTCAGCCCATTTATTCACATGCGGTGGAATGTACTGGGATACCTTGGGAATCATTGACATTAATGGTGATCTCCCTCGCACTTGTTAACGGTTTACCTCATTGACCGGTAATCAAGTGGTTTCTACCGTGTTTGACACCAAAACATCTATTCACATGGTTAGAATCATATCACACGGGGATTGGTAAGAAGACCCTGGGTTGACTAATTTACCTTGATACATTTTTCACCCAGGTTGCGAAGGAATTCTGGACAAAGAACACATACATTGTTACATAGATCCACTTTGTATTGGTCGTGGCTATGTCCTGTCATCTCGTAGATCCACTGTGTATTCTTCGTGGCTATGATCAGTCTGAATTATCAAAGTATAGATCCACAGTGTATCTTCGGTGGCTATATCTTTTTTTACCAATACGATTATGGATCCGCAGTGTATTTTATGGTGGCCATATCTTGCAAATATTGATCACCCAAGCATAGGTATGCCTGCCTTGAGTTTTGAAATATGTCGTGATATTTGTTGGATGTTGGTGTGCAGCTTTCGTCGGGTTCTCTGATTCCATACCCTTGCTTGAACGTCTACAAAGTATTTCAGTCATCAGTTCGTATCTTCTGGCTTCATACTTTGGGGGGCATTCTATTACACGTCAAAATTACTAAGTATCGCATTGTCCCTGTCAATCATCGTAAGTGTCGCATCTTCCCTACAACTTTCGCAAGTGTCGCAAGTTGACCACTAGTGTTGTAAATGATGTTCAGACATAATGTCATGATAACGACATTAAGGAAGCACTTATGACACCTCATATGACTGATTTGAAGAGCAAGAACTGATCCACTGGAATCAAATAACTCTTGACACCTGAAAGAGGCCCTGAAACAGTGGTTTGGAAGGGGAACGCTCCTCTAATACAACTGGAGAAGCGTTGGCGCTCCTCTACCATGATTCAGAAGCGTTATAACGCCCTTCAACCCTTCTGGAGGAGCGTTGCTTACCTTAAGAGCGTTGGCGCTTTCCCAAGGCACATCAGGAGTGCTATAACACTCTGATACCCCTTTTGGGGGAGCGCTCCCTATTCTGGGTCAATTGTTAGCCCGTTGAGTCGAATGAGGAGGAGATCATTCGAGATTAGAAGGCAGTTGTGCTCGAATTCTTGGTTTCATCAAAATATCCCTGATCCAAGGAGATGGTTCCTAACTGGTTCTAAACATAACTCAAGAGGTTAGGCCTTTCCCAACCTATATAAACAGGCTCTATGATGGTGGAAAGGGGGAAGAACTGAACATATGAAACTTATGATCTCGGAGGAAACTGACAGTCAGCCAAAGAGAAGTGATCAGTGAAGCTGTTGTTATCCAGGTTGTGGATCTTTCAGGCAAGGGTTGGACGAAGAGGACTTGATGAAGCTGTCGCATTTGCATCTACGATTGTAAGTATTGTTGTCGTCATTCTCATTAATATGACATGCTTGGCATGTTTCTTTCTAGTTTGTGTCTGATATCACATGAACTTATCATTTATTGATAGATCTGTTTTCAAGCTAATGTCAATAGAGTAGGAAGTGGTTGTACCTTGTTTTGTCCACAGACCTCAGCGAGGAGCAAAAGAATTGGAGCGCAACTTGGAGCGTGCAGGGACAAACGTCGATTAAAACATACTTCTGTTATTCTCCCTTCTCGTGCATTAGTCTTAGATAGATTTGAAAGGAAGTCAGTGTCCACGTTAAGCATTTTTTTGTCTAGGGTTAAGGTCAAGCCTTAGAGGTGATCTACCTGTCCGCAGGGAGATTTTCCTACAACAGGGATTCGGTCACATTCACTCCTCAATGATTTTTCATGTATAAATAAGCCTCATAGGGTTGTGAGAAAGATCCATTAGTTTCATGAATATTTTGTAAAGGAGAGATTTATTCTTGTGAGAAATCCTTAAGGAGTTGTTAGGCATGTAAAAACAAAGTTTTTGATCTCAATGAAGAATTGATTGTTGTTGCAACATTGGACACCATCTCCATCTGATCTGAGTATTTTTAATAGCACTAACTTCCTGGGAAGGGCCCCTAAGAGTGGTAAGTGTTGCTATATTTTATATTCTTTGTATATTTCATTACATTTAGTTTATTTTCTTCTTGAATTATTGTTTAGTTTGAATGTCGTATATTGTGTGTTTGCATTCTACAATTAGTTTGTATTCTGCAAATTGATTCGTAATAGATAAAACTCAAATCAACACCCTCTCACTCAATGCATTGGTACATTGCATTTGATTTAGTTCAATCTATTTCTATATGCTTTCAATTTATGAGTTTTCATGCTACCTTGTCTCTGAATTTAATGACTATTTGACCAGTAGTTCAATTTCTTCATACATCGCCTTAATTTTGTCTTTCTTATCTGATCACTCTACTACTTATGTGTTGCTAAACTTTATACAAAGATACGCTTCCCAAATATCTCTAAAAATGCCTCCAGTCGCTTTCATAAACCTGTACATTCCCACATTCAATCCTCATAAAGACTACTCTATTTTCGGTATCTCTTTTCAGCCAGCACATTCTTTTAAACCAAAGATCTTCATGCCTATTCCATTATCTACACATCTCCATTGAATTCCATTTTTAATTTCTCTGCTTCATTGATCAAATATACATCCCAATCCATTCATTACACCTTCCTTTCAGCTGTGTCAAAACATATTAAAACACAACTTTAGTATTTGTTTGAACATTTGCATTCACATGTATACATTAAAACACAAAAACATATATTTTAAAGTGCATTTATTATTCACAAATCTATGTGTGTTTCGCTTCTTATTATTCTTACTATAAAACACCTTTCCACTCATTTATTATATCCTTCATGATTTGATATCACTCCTTTCTTGGTCGAATGCTCTCAAGCACCATAACTAAATGAACATCAATCCAAGATTCCACTTATTTCCACTTTGTATTTATGCATTACCATTCTTTCCCATTCATTTTCATTGCTTTCCTTGCTTGCTCATTGTGATCGATGCATTTGATTGAGGACAAAGTTTGAGTTTAGATCTCATTTCCTTTTACCTAGTTTTTAGCCATTTGATTATCTTTTTAATCACTACTGGAATCCATTGAAGGATAGAAAAATTAAGTAAGCTACTCACGATTAATCACACGAACATCACCCTGAGTGCATGAAAGACTGTGATCTAAGCCTTTATAGCACTAAGTCATTCTCGTGTCCCAATGATGAATCCTTAGTGTTAATTTCCTGCAGTGTGGGTTTGAATATTGTTTTGTCGGCTTTACATTAGGCTAGACTAGGCTTTGATCCTGTGTTTCCTGCGCCTGCACCTCGAAGCTTACGAGCCCCGATTGATAATTAAATGTGGGAATTAATAGTGCATATATATTTATCCCAATAGGATGCAAACTAAGAAAAGATGATGAATCACTAAATGTATACCAAACCATGTATATATCAATGATTGCTAGTCTATTATAAGCAACAACAACAACAACAATACTAGATATCATGCAAGTTCTAAGATTAGTGGTCAGATTTCGATCTACACCTGAAGAAACTCACATGAAGGCAACACAAAGGATTTTTAGATATCTCAAAGGCACCTTGGATTTTGGGTTATGGTATCCAAAAACATAAGACTTCACATTAACTGCATATGTTGATGCAGACTGGGTTGGAAGTGTGGATGATAGAAAGAGCACTAGTGGAGGTGCATTTTTTCTAGGAAAATGTCTTGTGTCATGGATAAGTAAAAAGAAACCCTCCATATCATTATCTACAATAGAAGCTAAATATATTGGTGTTTCCCCCTGTTGGACTCAAGTAATTTGGATGAAACAAACTCTAGAAGAATTACAAGTAAAATATGATCATCCAAATCTTCTTAATTGTGACAATACCAGTGCCATAAACCTTTTTAAAAATCCTATCATGCACACAAAAACCAAGCATATCCCAATCAAATTTCATTTCTTAAGGGAATAGGTTTCTCAAAAAGTTGTTAAAGTGGAATATGTGGATACTAAAGAACAAATTGCAGATATATTCACAAAAACTTTACCCGGGAGTGTTGGAAATATAACTGAGAGGGGGGGTGAATCAGTTATGTATATAAGCTTGAAACTTTTCCTATTTTTTTATTCTTTCTAAATCATTATTTAATATGTTGTTGGTAACTTAACATGTATAGATATACAATGATCAATCACACAGAATACACAGAGACATTGTTTTTCCTGAGGAAACCCATAAAGGGTGAAAACCTCTTCTTCTTAGGATGTCAATCAAGCTCCAACTTTCATGTACATCACAGTCTTTGAGATCCAACTCAAATATGAGGCTACAACCTCTAATAGCAAGCTACAACTTGAAGAGAGCACCAACTCACAGATTTCTCTAGAACCAACTAGATGGAAGCACCAACTCCCAGGTTTCTCTAGCACCCACGAGATGGAAGCACCGACTCCCGGAATATCTTCTAGCACTAACTAGACTTCAGAGGACTGCAATCCTCCCTAGCACCACTCTACCACCCTGAATGAATCTTACAAAACTTTACTTACTTGTTATGTCTCTAATATGGTCTATTACAACTCCATGTCTCCTATGCCTTCTTCAGCTTCTATACTTTGTTCTGCTTCTTCATCGTTCAGCTTCTATGCTTTGCTCTTTTTCCTACTCCACTCAACACTGCATCATGTTGAGCTTCTCTTATACCTTTTATGCTATGTTTTGCCTCTGCATCCTCTTTACTGCACCATGGATCTCCCCTTCAGATTATGCACTGCATCTCGTCCTATTCACATGCATCACTCTCAGAGAGATACCCCGTCTCTTCTCTATTCTACATGTCTTTCACACGTCGAGTCGTCTGCATGATCATCATGTGAACTCTTCATATTCTCTGGTCATTATGCAAGGTTCTTTGGCTTCTCTGGTAGTTATCCTGAGAATCTTTTTCTTCTCTGTCCATCGAAATTCTTCGTCTTCTCTGGCAATTACAGCCAGTCATTGTTTTGGCTTCTTTCGCTTCTAAGTCCCTTCCTTCATGTGACCTTTGGTGGTGACCATGCGCCTATTCAAAAGGCGCTTTGCGTTCTTGGTCTAACGATCACTAGCTCCCTATTATCCGATCTGACCTTGGGCAATTAAATTCACATGACCACATGATTGCGACCGCGAGATCTCTTCTCGTTATCCTCCTGTCACATGTGACCTTGGGCTATGTCCTTGTGTAAGCAAACAATTGTGAGTGCGTCCAACAGTGATTTGGGATTAACCACTTTTCTCCCCGCAATATACCCCCAGTTGCCACGTACCCCTTCTCCTATACCATGGTTTCAATTGCATCATGCCCTCAGAAAATTAACTTCCGAGCAACTTTTGATCCCGCAATCAGGCATGATCGTTGATCTCGTGGTCTCTAACAGATTCCCTCGATCAATAGCTATGATATATTGTCTTTTCTTGCCTTCTTTCCTCCATCCACGCGTGATCCTTAGTCTCAACGACCAAGTGACATGTGGTCCTCCAAACCAACGGACGAGATCTATTTCACCTTTCAGGCTTCGGGAGTCTCAATTCTCAAACTTCGCTTGCTCCTAGAGCATTTCACCCAGATTCCATGATCTAATGACGCATGGTCTTCTTAAATCAATGGTCACAATCCCTTTAGGTATTTGACGTTCAAAAATCTCAACTTTCCAACCTTTCAACCTTCCTTTGCTTTTTCCCGGAGCTGACAATCCACTGACGCATGTCCCTTTCGGATCAATGGTCATGATCCTTTCGCGTATTCAGGGTTTGAAAATCTCAAGTCTCAACTGGAAATCCTTGAAGTGAGATTTCTCCAAAATCTCATGTCATCTTACACGTAATCCCCTTGACGATCAACGATCGATATTTTTCTTCGGTGATTTTCATGTTCTCCCCACCCAAAAAATTCCGAAGTTGTGGATCTCGTGCCACCTATTCTCCTCGACGATGGACGGCCCCAAACCAATTCGGGACTTCGGAACTTTGGGCAAGTACTAGGGGTAAATATCCTGAAGTACAAATCCCTAAGTAAAACTCTCAGAGTGACGTCACTTACTTACGTCACTTGATGGCGTGTCATGAGCCTAGTAGTTGCCACGTGTCATAGCTCGAATTTGTGATTTGCACGTACCTGAAATGTCAAATCAACTTGACACTTTTCATTGTCTGATTTTTCCACGTGTTCTTGCTGACATATTCTTGTTGACATGGATCCTCATTGACTTCGAGACTTCAGCCTTTGGGACTTCGGGTATTTCAAATTTTCAAGTCGCCAATTGTTCCGAAGTGAGAATCCCCGAACAGTAACCTCCTCGCAACTTTTAGACCCGAACTAAATGTTGTTTTTCGATCATGTTCTTATATTGATGGCTCGATCTTTCTGCGATGTTTCTTTTATAGCTTATCATGTCCTTCCACTTTAAAATGATCTGACGGCTAACGTTTACTCTGACTCTCTGGCTCTCCGGACTTCGAGGATTTCAGATCTCAAACTTAAAATCTCGAAGTGATTTCTCCAGAGCATAACCTCCTCACATCTTTAGATCCGAAACGAATGTTGTTCGTTCATCAAGATCTTATATCAACAACTCTTGCTTATCCTGTCCTTCCACTTAAATCAATCTGATGGCTGACGAAAATTTGGATGATCGAATCCTCAATCGTGTTGCCCTGCTTATCCTATCCTTCCATTAATTCATTATGACGGTTGTTGGTCCTCTGGATCGGTGATCCAACGATCACTGTCTCTCTTCCTCCTGAGCTTCTGATCTCTCTGACTTAGAAGGTTTTATAAGTGTTCATGGGTCTCAACCTTTTCTCCTCCTGCGAGTCCGTCTCTTGGACCTTGTCTACACTTATGGAATTTTCTATCTCTTTTGATATTTCTCATCTTATGCACTCTCAAGGTTTAGTTCGTTGTTCTTGCCATCAATAACAAGCACATTCTTCATGTAAACATGTCAACAATCTCCCCCTTTGGCATTGATGGCAACCCTAAAAGGTTGTACTATTTTTCTTAGACCTCCAACTGTAGCATACAGACAACACCTTTTTCTCCCCCTTTGACAACAATGTCAAATAAAACAGAGAGTGACTATGTGCTCCCTCTGATCAGATATACTACGAGAACTCTCCCCCTGATCAGATAAATTATTTTAACTTGATAACAAGGTCACGCCCAACTTCTAGCGTAGATACTCAAACTGATCTTTTGCAAGTGGTTTAGTGAAGATATCAGCAATCTGATATTTGGATGGAATATAATGCAAAGAAACGACAGTGTTGGTTACATGTTCTCTCAACAAGTGATACTTGATGGGTATATGCTTGGTCTTGGAGTGAAATACAGGATTCTTTTACACACTAATGGCACTAGTATTATCACAATGAATTGGGATCAGTGCATTATACTTTACCTCCAATTCTGAAAGTGTATGAATCATCCATAATACTTGGGTATAGCAAGTGGCATCTACAATGTATTCAACTTCTGTAGTCGAAAAGGAAATGGAACCTTGCTTCTTGCTCAACCATGCTACAAGAGAATCTCCTAAGAAGAATACACCTCCAATCGTGCTTTTCCTTTCATCCACGCAGTTATCCCAATCAACATATGAATAGACTGATAGTTGAAAATTTTGATTCCTAGGATACCATAGGCCATAGTTCATTGTTCCTTTCAAATATCTGAATATTCTTTTGACAGCTAACATATGACTTTTTTTATCTGCATCCTGATACCTTCCTACCATTCCAACAGCATGCATTATGTCTAGACGGGATGTTTTGATGTACAATAGGTTGCCTATCATAGACCTATATGAACTCTGATCAACATCAGGTGAGTCATCATCCTTGCTTAACTTTCATCCAATTGTTGGGTATATGTGTTATATTATTTGCATGTGTGTGTGTGGGCGCTTTCCTAGGGGGGTCCCAGGGGGGGCAGGTATGCCCCCCCCCTGGCTACGCACAGCGTTCGGCAATGGGTAGTAGCCCAGGGCAGCGCCTTGAAATTTGTTTTTGGGCGTTTTTTTCTATTTTTAGCGGATTTTGCTATTTTTAGCGGATTTGTAAATTAATCCTGGATTAAGGGATTAGGGTTTTGGTATCTACAGAATACCTAAAAACATTGTGTATATTGTATGGTGAATGGTGAAATTTGATATAATGAAAATAAGAAAGGTTTTCCCAGTTGCGGGTTTCCAGTATAAAATCTCTGTGTACTCTGTGTATGAGCCATTGATTAATTTATGTCTTGCTTGAGAATCTATATGCATTGCTTTACTTTGCAGGTTTAAAACTTACACCAGTGACCATAGGTGTGCTCATAGGTGTAGAATCTTCCATTTGAAACATTTTTAACATTTCTCTTAGATATTTCTCCTAAGAAAGAAATATTCCTTCAGACCTCTGAGTAATTTGCAGACCAAGAAAAAATGACAATTCCCCTATCATAGACATTTCAAATTCAGACTACATGGCAGAATAAAACCATTGTACCAATGAAGCATTATTGCTTCTTAAGATGATGCCATCTACATAGACCAACACAATAAGAAAGTCATTACCCTAGTCTGTTTTGATATATAGATTGTTTTCAATTGTTCCTCTCTTAAACCCTTTGTCTTGAAGATACTTATCCATTCTGTAATACCAGGCACGAGGAGCTTGTTTCAACCCATATAAGGATTTCTTTAGCTTGTAGACAAATTCAGGGTTATCTGACAGTTGGAAACCCTCTGGTTGCTCCATATAGACTTCTTCTTTTAGATCTCCATTTAGAAAAGTTGACTTGACATCCATTTGATAGACTTTAAACTTTTTATGATACGCATAGGCAAGAAACATTCTAATAGCTTTTAATCTTGCTATGGGCGCAAATTTTTCATCAAAATCCATTCCTTCTATTTGAGAATATCCTTTGCAAACCAATCTAGCCTTATTTCTTACAATATTTCCTTGCTCATTCATCTTGTTTTTGTAGACCCATTTGGATCCTATCACATTTTTATTTGCTGGCCTAGGAATGAGTTCCCAAGTGTCATTCTTTTCAATCTAGTCCAGTTCCTCATTCATTGATTCTAACCAATTTACGTCATTACTGGCTTCATTAAATTTCTTAGGTTCCACCATGGATATGAAGGTTGTATGTGATTGCTCGGTGTCTTTGATTATCCTTCTCCTAGTTTGTACACCTTTGTCTTTCTCACCAATTATCTGACTTTCAGGATGATTCTTTTGAGTAATTCTGGAGGAAGGATTTGATGTTGATTGTTGTCCTAACTCTTCTTGTCTAGGTTGCAAATTCTAACCTTGTACAATGTCTACTATAAACAGATATTCAGAAAATAACAGAAAATAGACAATGGCAAATACAAACATTACACAAAGATTTTTCCCCTGGAAACCCAAACTGGGAAAATCAACATATATTATATTCATTCATTGCGTTACATTGTTTACAATACAACATACATATAGAAGCCAGCGGCATCCAAAACCCTAACCCAATGACCTGGATTAGTCCAAAACCCTAATTCCTTAACCGAAAAAGAAAACCATCGGCAAAAACCATGTGCCTAAAAAAACCCCTAAATACATGACATGTTTCCCAAGGTAGGTGTCACGTTTATCGAGGCAGAAAAAAAATCCGGGGGTGATACCCCCAGCCCCTGCACGAGGGGCTCCACCCCCCTACGCTCCCAGCACATATGCTTAGACACTACTACTCGTGCAAATAATATAACACATACCTAACATGGGTGTCTCTTCTCCACCTGATTCATCATCTTCTTGTGACTCTGAGATTTTTTGTTCTTTATCTTCATTATTCTCATCATCTTTTTCATATGTCTTAGTTCTTATTCTCTGTTGATCTTTTATAGGAGCTTCTTCATCAATTCAAATATCAATACAGTCTACTAATTTATGCATTCTTTTGTTAAAGCATCAGTATCCTTTACTGTTCGTTGCATATCCTAAGAAGATACCTTCATCGGCTCTACTATCAAATTTTCCCAGATGATCATCATTATTCTTGATGTAGCACTTACTTCCAAATACTTTGAAGTGCTTGATTGATGCAGGTCGACCAAACCAGAACTCATATGGATTTTTATCATTGTTCAGCCTTAGATGCGCTTTTTTTAGAATATGAACGGTCGTGTGAACAACCTCCACACAAAAGTTTTTTGAAATGTCCCTTTCACTCATCATAGCCCTTGCCTCATGCTGAACTGATCTATTTTGGCATTCTACAACTCCATTTTGTTGAGGAGTACCTGGAATAGTATATTCTCTTTTAATTCCATGTCTGTCACAAAATTATTTGAAATCTCTTGACATAATTTCTCCTCCATGTATGAGCAAATTGCCTTTAACTTCCTTCCTGTCTGATTCTCAGCTAACACCTTAAAATTTTTGAACTTCTCAAACGCATCATATTGTTCTCTCAGAAAGGCAACCCACGTAAGTCTGGAGAAGTCATCAATAACTAGCATAAAGTAACTTTCTCCTCTAGTTCCTTCCTTTCGCGATGGTCCATGAATCCATATGAACAATTAGAAGTGGTTTCTCTGAAGATGTGAAAATCTTCGATTTGAATTGAGCATGAGTCATCTTCCCCATTTGACAGGATTCACATACAGAGTTATTAGGCTTAGATATTCTTGGAAGTTCTTTCACAACGCCTTCATTATTCAGTTTGAAAATATGATCAAAATTCAGGTGTCCAAGCCTTTTGTGCCATAACCAACTTTCATCAAGTTTTCTTAAATGACATTTCTCCTTATCTTCCTTCAAAACATATACATTGTTTTCAGTTCTAACCCCTTTTGCAATCAGCTCTCATGTGTTTACTGTCTTTATTTTACAATTCTTGGCAGTGAAAGTGACTTCACATCCTCTGTCACATATATGACTGACACTAAGAATATTATTCTTTAAACCATCAACAAATAATACATCTTGAGCTTTTCTTCTTCCATTACTTAAGCTTACTAGACCTTTACCTTTGATCTTTCCTGGAGCATCATTTCCAAAGGTCACACTCCCTGATTTATTTTCTTTGAGTAATAGGAACTTACTTTTGTCACCTGTAATATGCCTGGAGCATCTGCTTTCAATATACCAGGTGTCTTTTTGTCTTTGATGTGATAACACTAATCCACACTTTTTATCTTCATTCTTCTTCCAAACCTTGATGTTTTCAGCTCTGTGATTTGAATCTGGCTTATAGTTTTTTAAGCGACATTTTGCAGCTTTATGTCCATAATTATGGCAAATGTAACATTCTGGTTCATTGAATAAAGGATCATAACGATTTTTATGTGTAATCTGCATCATTTTCCCAATCATCACATGATTTCCAGTTTGTGGTTGTTTGTTACTTGGTTGTCTCTTTCTTTGTTGTGGAAGATATTTATTCCTTGTTTGTCTTGATTTCTCATGTCTAAATATTAAAGAACAATTTACAGCTTTGTGGCCAAAGTTAGAGCAGTAAAAACAATATCCATAGAAAAAATATTTGTACCTGGAAAATGGATGTCTTCTTTAAGAAGGTTGATTTCTTCCATGTTGATGATTTCCTTGAGAAGAGGGTGTATTATTTCTTTGTTCTATAGAGTCAGTTTTGGTAGCGTTTCCTTCACTCCTCCTTGACGGTTGATTCTCTTCCTTTGTTTCTGCAGGTTTGTTGTTGTCAATGGTTGTAGATTTGACAAACTTGATGGATTATTTGTTGCTTGGATGACCACTACTTGATCCCTCTTCATAACCCAAAACAAATTTCAAATTTGATTTTCTTTTTTGATTCAGAATGGAGGCTAATCCTTCTGAGGCTTTAATACTTGTCAGATTCTAATGATATAAGGCCTGAAATTTCTCTATATCTTTTATGACAGTCACTACTTCAGCTTCCAATTTTTCACCTTTTGTTTCGGCTTCCTTTAATTGTTGTTTGAGGATGTCTTCATCATTCTTAGCTTCTTCTAACTTAACCTTCAAGAGATTAATTTGTTCAGATGGTTCATTGCATGTTTTCTCATACTTGAGCAGTAATTGTTTTTGTTTTCTTTTCTTTTCTCTGAGTCTATCAATCTCTTCCATGGCACTGACAAGTTCTCCTTCAAGATCTACAACTGCTTCACAATCAACAAACTCACTTTATGTATCTTCAATGTTTAAATCTTCTAAATCTATTAGCATGATATCATTTATTTTATCTTCAGTAGAAGAGTCACTGCTTTCATCATTTGAGGGATCATCATCATTGTTTACAAAAAATATTTTCTTCTTAAAATTATTCTCTTTATAGACCTTCTTGTGTTTGTTCTTCTCTTCATCATCATATGTCTGATCCTTTCTTTTGTGAGGACACTTATATGCAAAATGACCTATCTTACCATAGTTGAAACATTTGAAGGGTAGTTTACCTTTGTATTTGCTCGATCCTTTCTTCAGTCTCCTCACAAAATTTTCTTCAATCTCATCTATATCGGAGTCTGTGTTTTTCTCTACTTTAAAAGATGCCTCTCTTGTAGTGGATTTACCTTTGGTGATTCTCATTTCATAAGCAGTTAGGGTTCTAAGAAGTTGATCTAGTGTCAACATTTTGAGATCAGTTATTTCCTCTATAGCAGAGGCCTTTGAGTTAAATCTATCAGGAAGAGATCTTAATATTTTCTGGACTAGAAAAGATTCATCTATCGTTTCACCTAGGCCTTTCGTAGTGTTGAAAAGTTATTCTATACGTAACAATTACTTACTGATAGTTTCGTCTTCATCCATATTTAACTGCTCAAATTTCAGTCTGTGAGTCTGAAGTTTTGCATATTTCACCTTTTCATTACCTTCATAACTACTTATCAACTTGTCCCACATAACTTTTATTGAATCACAGTGCATGATTTTGACAAACTCGGCTTCAACAAGTCCACTGAGGATGGCATTCATTATTTTTGCACTAAATCTAAACTCCATCTTATCATCTTTTAAGGCCAAGACTACAGGCTTCACATATCCCATTTCAACGACATCCCAAACATCAGCACCCAAAGACATTAAATGTGTTCTAATTCTTATTTTCCAAAAGGAAAGTTTTGTTCCATCAAACTAAGGGGGTATATTAGTTAAACTTCCATCATGACTAGTCATGTTCAAGCTTATGGATCTACCTTTGATCAAAGGCACCAATTCTGGTACTAATTGTTGGAAATATAACTAAGAGGGGGGGGGTGAATCAATTATGTATATAAGATTGAAACTTTTCCTATTTTTTTATTCTTTCTAGATAATTATTTAATGTGTTGTTGATAACTTAACATTTATAGATATACAATGATCAATCACACATAATACACAAAGAAATTGTTTTTCCTGAGGAAACCCATAAAGGGTGAAAACATCTTCTTCTTAGGATGTTAATCAAGCTCCAAATTTCATGTACATCATAGTCTTTGAGATCCAACTCAAATATGAGGCTACAACCTATGATAGAAAGCTACAACTTCCATAGATAAACAACTTACAGATTTCTCTAGCACCAACTAGATGGAAGCACCAACTCCCAGGTTTCTCTAGCACCCACTAGATGGAAGCACCGACTCCCAGAATATCTTTTGGCACCAACTAGACTTTAGAGAGCTGAAATCCTCCCTAGCACCACCCTACCACCCTGAATGAATCTTACAAAACTTTACTTACTTTCTTTGTCTCTGATATGGTCTGTTACAGCTCCATGTCTCCTCTGCCTTCTTCAGCTTCTATACTATGTTCTACTTCTTCATCGTTCATCTTCTATGCTCTGCTCTTTTTCCTCCTGTGCTCAACATTGCATCTTGTTCAACTTCTCTTCTACCTTTTATTCTATGTGTTACCTCTACATCCTCTTTACTGTGCCATGGATCTCCCCTTCAGATTATGCATTGTGTCTCATCCTATTCACATGCATCACTCTCCGAGAGATACCCTGTCTCTTCTCTATTCTGCATGTCTTTCACATGTCAATTCATCTGCATGATCATCATGTGAACTCTTCATCTTCTCTGGTCGTTATGAAAGGTTCTTTGGATTCTCTGGTAGTTATCCTAAGAATATTTTTCTTCTCTGTCAATCAAAATTCTTCGTCTTCTCTAGCAGTTACAACCAATCATTTTTTGGCTTCTTTGGCTTCTAAGTTCCTTCATTCATGTGACCTCTAGCAGTGACCATACGCCTATTCAAAAGGTGCTTTGCATTCTTGGTCTAGTGATAACTAGCTCCCTATTATCCGATATGACCTTGGGCGATTAACTTCACATGACTACGTGATTGTGGGTGCGAGCTCTCTTCTCATTAGCCCCCTGACACGTGTGACCCCGGGCTATGTCCTTGTGTAAGCGAACAATTGTGGGTGCTTCCAACAGTGGTTTGGGATTAACCTCTTTTCTCCCCACAATCTACCTCCAACTGCCACATACCCCTTCTCTGATACTGTGGTTTAAATTGTGGCCTACCCTCGGAAAATTAAGTTTCAAGAAACTTTTGATTCTGCAATCAGGCGTGATCGTCGATATCGCGGTCTCTGAAATATTCCCTCAGTCAACGAATCCGATCTATTGTTTTTCCTTCCTTCTTTCCTCCGTCCACGCGCGATCCTTAGTCTCAACGACCAAGTGACATGTGGCTCTCCAAACCAACGGACTATATCTATTTCACCTTTTAGGCTTCGGGAGTCTTGATTCGTAAACTCCTCTTGCTCCTAGATTCCACGATCTAACGACACATGGTCTTCTCGAATCAATGGTCACAATCGCTTTGGGTATTCTAGGTTTGAAAATCTCAACTTTCCAACCTTTCAACCTTCCTTTTCATTTTCCCAGAGATGACAATCCACTAATGCGTGTCCCTTTAGGATCAACAACCACGATCCTTTCGTGTATTCGAGGTTCGGAAATCTCAAATATCAACTGGAAATCCTTGAAGTGAGATTTCTTCGAAATCTCACATCAGCTGACACGTACTCCCCTTGACGATCAATGGTCGATATTTGTCTTCGGCGATTTTCACATTCTCCCAATCCGCAAACTTCTGAAGTTGTGGATATCATGCCACCTATCCTCTTCGACAATGGATGGCCCCAAACCACTTCGGACTTTGGAACTTTGGGAAAGTGTTGGTGGTAAATCTCTCGAAGTAATGCCGAATCAACTTAACACTTGTCATTGTCTGATTGTGCCATGTGTCCTTGCTGACATAGTCTGGTTGACGTGGATCCTCATTCACTTCGGGACTTCGGCCTTCGGGGATTTCAACTTTTCAAGTCACCAATTATTTCGAAGTTAGAATCCCCAAACAGTAACCTCCTTGCAACTTTTAGACCCAAACTAAATATTTTTCGTCAATCATCTTCTTAGATTGACGGCTCAATATTTTTGCGATGTTGTTTTTCTAGCTTATCCTGTCCTTCCACTTTAAAATGATCTGATGGCTGAAGTTTACTCTAGCTCTCCAGAATTTGGGGATTTCAGATCTCAAACTGAAACTCTCGAGGTGATTTCTCTGGAGCGTAACCTCCTCACATATTTAGACCCGAAAATAATGTTGTTCGTTGATCAAGATCTTAGATCAATGGCTCTTTCTTATCCTGTCCTTCCACTTAAATCAATCGAACAACTGACAAAAATTGGGATGATTTAATTCTCAATCGTTTTTCCCTTCTTATCCTATCCTTCCATTAATTCAATCCGTCGATTGTTGGTCCTCTGGATCGGTGATCCAACAACCACTATCTCTCTTCCTCCTGAGATTTTGATCTCTCTGACTTAGAAGGTTTTCTAAGTGTTCACCGGTCTCAACCTTTTCTCCTCCTGCAATTCCATCTCTTGGACCTCGTCTGCACTTCTGGAAAATTCTATCTATTCTTAGCTTTCTCGTCTTTTTCTCTCGCGAGGTTTGGTTCGTTGTTGTTCTTTCCATCAATGACAAGCACATTCTTCGTGTAAACATGCCAACAGGGAGTACTTTTGAATACCTAAGACAGAAATTGGGGGTAATCTCCATATCTAATTAAAATTGCACAAGCTTCATAAAAAAAATGGAGTACATGGACAGGGGAGCAGAGAAATGCCCTTTCTATCATTGTTGTCAAAGGAGGAGAATAAACAGTAAAACTCAGTTAAAATAAAGAGTTTTTACTTTGTTTCCATCAATTCCAAAGGGGGAGAATGTTGGACATGGTGTTATGTTTTCATTGCATCAACAAGGGTTAATATGGATTTATCATCCATACAAGTGCCCTGTTATACAAGTTGCAGGAATCGACTGTAAATAACGAAGAAATGTTGATCGTTGGATCAAAATAAGAGCGCGATCGAATGGTAAAGAATGAAGAAAAAAGACTCGAGTCTTTTTCCGCAAGTCCGCTGAGCACCCCAAGAAAAATGGTTAAGTATCATATTCTATCGATCAGACTCATATCACTTAAAAATTTCTAAGTATGGTTCATTATGGAGGTAATGAAAGTTGGGCGTGCATTTTGATGACATCCAAGAAGAAATATGAGTCTGCAAACCCGAGAAGAATCACTTAAATTTTTTCTATGTATAGGTTTATTTTGGAGGTAGCAGAAGTTGGGCGTGCATTTTGATGACATCCGAGAAGACATTTGAGTCCGCAAGTCCGAGATTCTGAGAGTCTGCGAACCTGAGAAGAATCACTTAAAAAATTTCTAAGTATAGGTTCATTTTGGAGGTAGCAGAAGTTGGGTGTGAATTTTTATGACACCCGAGAAGGCATGTGAGTCTATGAGTCCATGAACCTGCCACATAAAATAATTCTAAGTAAAATTCCATGTTTGAATTGAATGATAACTGTCCACTTAACGGTTTATTAAATCCAAATTGTAGATATATCTAAGGTGCCTAGATAATCCAGGGTCATCCACTCAACACTTGATCATATTCGAACTGTCGATATAATTAAACACCAAGATAAGCGATGAAAAGGAATACACGTGAGTCCGCAAACCATCCAATTAGTTGTTAAATAAAACCAAACCGTAGATATATCTAAAGCACCTAGATAATCCAGGATCGTCCACTCAATACTTGATCATATTCGTACCATCGATCTAATTAACACCAAGATAATCCTTGTGTGTGGTTTCTCTCAGTCACAAACCAGGTTTATATGGAAAACATGAGGCAACGAAGGGTTAAAATGTTGGATAGCACCTGGTTATAAGGTAAGGTCACCTGGTAAATAGAAAAATTTCCTACAGGATAAAAATCATAAAACATGCCTTGAATATTCCTTGTTTAGATGCTAGTCACAATGTTTCGTTCTATGAAAAGGGGCCATGAGATTAACACCCATCCATCTAAAGAGCACATGAAATGTACCTGTGAGAGTTAAAAATTTTGAAATTTATCTATTAAAGAACTGAGAATACAATGAAGAAGTGTGAGATCGACATAAAATGGGTCGATCTATCAAATAATAAGCGACCTAATCAAACAAGGCAAATAAGGGTTCTAAATTGTAATTAAATAGGTTTTTGTAAAATAATAAAAGTAATTTGTCCCTAAATAATAATATTAAGTTTATGAAAAGGCATAGTGAATCAATGCTCGTTTTCAAAGAGACACAATGATTCAAATATCATACACCTATTGGAAGATTATTTAAACAAAAAGATATGATGACTAGAAAATCTCATTGTGGTCTAATTCAAAAGATTAAAACACAGACAGAGTCGAAGGAAGAATGTGAAATATTTACATGAAGTGAGGGTGGAAGGAAGGAGAAAGGGAAGATTGAATTCCTCTACAGGTTGAAGCCTGAAACAGGGAGTTGGTTCTTCCTCAAGTTGGCTCTTGAAAACAAGAGGATTGGAATCCTCTATAAGTTGAACCTGAAATAGGGAGTTGGTGTTGGAAAACAAGAGGATTGGAGTCCTCTACAGGTATGAGCCTGATCTACAGGGAGTTGGTGTTTCCTCAAGTTGGTTCTTGGAAAACAGGGGATTGGTGTCTCCTTAAGTTGGTGCTCAAAAGAAGAGAGATTGATGTCTCTTACAAACTATAACTTGTAAATGAAATATATTTTTTTTTATTGTTACTTTTAAAATTCATATTTATGTACATTCTTGTTGATAAATTGTTATAAATTAATAAATAATTGATTTAATTTGAGAAAAATAAGCAATATTGATTCACGCCCCCCACCCCCCCTCTCAGTATTGAATAGCATTCCAACATAATCTATCTAAAAGGTAGAACAAGAAAATTTGTCAAAAAGTTGTTCATTGAAGTAGGCCTTTCAAATTTATGACTTAAAGCAATACAGGTGGACGATATAACTTGTTCGGATATTCTTGACTCTTCCTCTACTTTTAACACAATTATTTTCATTATGTATTAGAAGAAGTAAAAGTTAGAGGCCTACTTTGTCACATACCTTAGACAAGTATAACTTGATAAGTATTCATTTCTACTTTTAAATATTTAAACTATATATGGTTTATCACCAATACCACACAATTTTACTTGCCACACAATTTTATATGTTGTTTTAAAATAAGTACAAAAGTTGGCTATTTTCTAAAAGTTTTGCATTGAATTATTCCCCTCAAGTTTCAATATTATATCAATGAAGGTGGTCACTATAACTTGTTTGGTTGTTCTTGACTTTTCAATTTCTTTCACAAATTTGTTTGTCTTAGAATAAGTGGAAGTTAGAGGATTACTATGTCATATGCCTTAGGCAAATCTCTAACTTGATAAGCCATTCTTTTTTCTTTTAACATTTTAGAATGTATATGGTAACAAGAGATAAGTGTCCATGCACTGAAAGGTGCAATGGAATATAATATATATATATATATATATATATATATATATATATATATATATATATATATATATATATCAAGTTCAATGGCATGTGTCACAAACCATCGATGCATCCAAGCGTGTAATGGTATAAGATTACTACCTAGCAACAACAATGGCAGGAAGTCCTAGTCAAACACAAGAAGAAATCAGAAAGACCATCTATACTATGCAAATTTTCACTGCCTAGATATAGATATAACTAGCAAAAGGATCATTGGATCACTTGGAAATAATGTAAAGTGCCTACCTATATTGCAAAATATTTCAATCCAATAATGACAAATACATGCATTCTTTGGGAGTAGAATAACTAGCAAACAAGAGAAAGTGCTCTTGACCTTTTATCACTACTATTTTGTTTTGAATTAGGTCCATCAATTAAGGATTGCTGACAAGAAAGGGAATTTCACTCCAACACCATATCATTTCTTTTTTATATGCCAATGGATCCTCTACCTGTGAACATTTCTTTAATTCCCAATGCTTGTAGTGATATATGACCTAGATGATGGAATCTTTATCATGGTGAAGTTTTAAGGATATTATAATTACATTGATTCTCTTTCAGTAGAGGATGAAGCAAGAGGTTCTTATATAAATTCAAGTTGGCTTTAGTTGGAACCTACAATTTCTTAGTATTATTCAAGGCCCTACCATTTTTTTGTTCTCTACTATAATTGTATTAATCTTCTAAAGTTTCCTATAATTTCTATGGATTTATGTGGTGATAGTTGATTAGATAATGGTTAAAAAAAATAGTTTTAAGGTTATAAGTAATTAGTGGTATCTACCCCTAATATTAATCTAGGTCATGCAATAATAAATGAACCTATTTCTCCATCACTAGTTAGTGTAAATGATAATTCAAGTCTCTATTGATGAAATTTGAAGTGTTCCCAAGCTATAGAGAGGATTTTATCCATAAGTAGAGGGTTGGTCTAAGGCACAAATGTAAGCACTTTGTCTTAGTATCAGTCAATAAATGTCGATTATCATAAATAATTACTTGTAAAGGTGTGTCTTTGTGACAAATAGAGAAATACAACATTGAAAACATTATTAAACTAGGATAGAAAGAGTTTCCCCCTTTCCATCCCATATTTTTTGAAAACTCTTGTAGATTTTATGGTAGGTTGTGTAACTAAAAATAATGTGGTTCTTATATTGTTCCAAAATCCAATTAATGAAAACCTTGATATAAACCAAATGACACCTCAAACCATTTTTCATGAAAAGGTATATTTATCTAGGAAAACAATGGCAATGTGAACACCTTAACATAGAAAGAGAACTTTGAATATCAACATAAGTTGTGAGATTCAAACCACCTCAACATAGGCTTCAATACATTTATTTTGTAATGGATTTTTTATTCTCTTTTGAGATTATGGGAAATGAGGGAGAACCAAGTAGGACATAGGTGGTGTTTAGAAATTTCCACCAATTGTAGTAAGATGCTAGATTGTGCATTCCTATGCCGAAAAAAATAGTGCCAAAAATGAGCCCAATTGATCTGAAGCCTCTTAAGTTGTTTGTTAAAGGTACATAGACTAATATTCCCTTTCCCTATTTTAATTTTATCGTAATTCTATCAAAAAAAAATTCTGGCATTTCATAATTATATTGGAAAAAACACACAACGTATATCTTGTTTGACTCATATAAGGTGGATTAGAACTTTATATGGTTCACATTCTCATCAAAGAATTCAAAGGAAGTGATGGTCGAATTATTGGCCTATATACTTGTATTCATAGTTTCAAATATATATCAGTCTTGTCCTTATTTTTAATATATAATTGGTCTTGTTTAAAACTTCTAGCTTGATTAGTAAAATACCAACAAAATGTAGAAGAAAATACAAATCATGAAGAGTATACCATAATGC
>ML831246.1:32065-54783 GCA_009831015.1 Picea engelmannii
AAAAAAAAAAAAAGTGAAATGTTAGTAATTCTTTTTTACTTTCTATTGGCATTGGTGTTGTTGTTTTATCATGGTTTTGACACTATTCATCGAGTTTGAAAAGGTATTTCAAGTTGCATAATTTCTAAAACATGTTTTATTTAGAAGAAACCATTTTAAGTTCACTTAAACATCTGGTTCTCCCAATGAAAATCAATTCAACAAGCAAAAAATTTGGAATTCTAGAAAAAAATACATTTAAGACAATCAGTGATTCTATCAAGATCACATAGTATATTCTCTTTGAAATATATAATAATAAAATTTAGTTTAAGGAGATTTATAGATGATTAAATGAATTAACATATGGTAGGAATATGATATACAAATTTACAGTCTTCTTGCTGAAAATAAATATGCATGTAATTTGATTTCTAAACTCTTGTTATAGCAAGATTTGCCTCATCCTATGCAATTTTGCACAGAGGGCCTTTTTCCATTTCCCTATGCAGAATTTTCATCCCTTTTTTCAAATCCTAGAGCTAAAAAATATATTTTTTTCCACATCTATGCACCTTGCCTACTATACAGCATGTGTATACGTAGGTTGCACCACTACAAATCGCGTACATTGGGATTTGTGCCCAAAAATGAAAAATGGTGTCGGGTTTCCATGTCACAACAATAGATCTATTATCCTTGGCCTTCCATTTACTGGAAATGTTCTGAATCGACACTACAGTTCCATTTTAAGTCTATAAATGGGCCAATTCCGAGTTATGGAAAAAAGAAGGAAAGAATTCAACTTTGAGAGCAAAGTTACTCTTGAGAAATTATTTACTTCATATTGAGTCTGCATCCCTTTGTCCTTAAATTATGAACACAATGTTCATCCCCCAAGCTATTCCCTTATTGATTGAGAACTTCATTGTCTCTCTTCAATGAGCTTGCCTTTGGTGGAGGATTGAAGTGGTGGAGGCCCAACTAGAAGGAACCTAGTTTCTCGGTTCCAAACTGTGCTGACACAAAAGTCTATAACATTTTCACTTCTTTTGATCATATATTAATAGAAATACTATTTTCCCTTCCAATTGATATCTTGAAAATATTTGAATTATTATTCCATGGGAGTATTTGTCATGTTTATTAATAGATTATGTTATTGAATGTGCTAACATAATATATCATCACCATATGCTTGCTTTGCTTGGTTGTTGAGGACTAGTTGCAGGTATATTGCTTTGGGTCAAGTGCTCAATGGTGGACTTCATCAAACGTATGGACGAGGTAGGCCTTTTATCTTGTCTCGCTAGCATATTTGTTTATATAGCATACTTGAGAATAGAGTTGATTTTTGCAGTCATTTCGGTCTGTTGTGGTTTACCCTAGCCATAGAGAGATTTTCCTCGTAACATAATTGACGACCATTCTGGGGAGTGAATATTCTTTCTTAGGGTTTGGAGTGTTTTTCTCCTTAGATTTCTCTCATTCTTATTGTGTTTCTTGTCGTATCATTGCTTGAAAGCGTCTGTTCACTCTGGGTCTGAGTCTTTCAGAATTCTCCCTTGCTTAGTTTTGTTTTTGAAACATATACATGGGTTTTTGCTTGACAGTCACGTATATACGTGTGTTGTCCTTCTAAAAGCTGTGTACATACGTGTTGTTTTCTTGAATATTCACGTACATCAGCCTCTTTTACTTGTTGGCTGGGTTTGGTGGTTGTTGGGTAGGTTTTGATGATTGTTGAGTCTTCTTGGGTCTCTGTCGTGACTGTTAAGTGTCTGTGGGATGACAGGAAACCTGTCTTTGGTTGAATTTTTGGGTGGATTCTTTCTCATCACCTTTTCATTTTGATTGTCCTTGTACATTGGGTTTGGTGTCTTGCTTCTTGGTATCCTACTTGAGTTGTCGCTTTCTATACACAGTAGAGTTTTTATATATCAAGTTGTTGTTCAGTCCATGCATTTTCCTTTTTCTTATATTGAAAATACAAAAATATTAGGCATTTTTCATTGCTTAGCATTTTGATCTTTTGAGTCTTTGTCATTAGCTTAGTGCATGTAAAGAAAGATTGCATTTTTACTTCAAAATTGCAGAGTTGAAATCAAAAATTGCATTGTTTTAAGAAGCATATCATTCATTGAAAATTAAAGTTAGGAATTTGCATTGTATTCATATTTACTTTACTTGTTGAGTCATAACATCATGAGTTTCACTGCCATACATTTTTTAGTAAGAACAACCATTAAAATTAACACTATAATTTAAAATTGATTAGTCACGATTTTATTTTCTAGGGTGCACAAACTAGCTTAGGATTTAATGCCTTGGAATAGGATTTTGTGAGTAAACTTCTCCAAGGCTATTAAACCAATATATGTGTCTGACAAAGGGAGTGGAGAAATCCATTGTATAATCGGTAGTATCAGTAGGCTCCGCTTACACCGGAGTTAATCATGAGGTCGTGCAAGGTTGGTTGAAGGGATATCCCCCCGATACCTTCTTAGCGTCAGAGATAGTTCTGGGGATCTATTTGTATCTCGGGATCTTGCTAGTGCCCTTACCTCCGTGAAAGGTGGTGCTTTCCAGTTTTTGGGCTTTGATACCATGCCCATATGGTGGACCTGACTTATAACTTCTCTCTTATGCATCGATTATACATTGGTTGCTTAGTTGCTTGACCTAGGTGCCACATAGGTTACTTGCAGGGGTTATTCTGTAGGTACCTTGGGTAAGATAAGGGTCGAAAAACACACAACCTTTATGCAGGATTACCTCTCTAGGGGGATCTGACCAACTGGTTGTTAAGCCCACAAGGGCCCTTATAACGGATTATGTTACCTCTAATATTTAGCAAGAAGTCTCAGGCCCCTCTTGGGCCAGATATACCATCTTTAGGGAGGGAGGCCCCTTTCAACCACTTTTACCCATTTGTGTGCATATTGGTCATTTGATTTTTGGGGTGCTCTTTGACTACTAGTTGGCCTTAAGATTTTATACTAAGTTTTCATTATCATGGATAGTGGAGTTCCCATAGTTCCCTCTTTTACCGCTACCACCCCCATGATGTTCACTCATTACATGGGGACGAATCCATCTACTTTTCATAATGGTGCACATAATTATGAAACTCAGTCCATGCCTTGGGCCTCTAATCATTTTTCTATTGATATGCCTTCACATTTTCAATCCTTTCCCTGGTCCACTTATATGAATCCTAACATTGGAACTGGGGGCACCATGGCCCCACCGCCTACATCTTCATTTGATATGAGTCATGTCCCTCAACCAACTTTCTTTGTGGGAGGTTGGAACCTCCCCTCTTACAGATCTAGTCCTAGCTACGATCTTTCAAGAGCCAATACTAAAATGGGTGCTTATTCTTCTTATTACACCCCATCCACGTATCCTTCATCCGCCATGTTGTTTCCTTCAAACGCTTTTCCCATGATGGATCCACCTATCTCCCCGGGTCTTTCATATGGGGAGAATCAGTTTTACGATTCGGGATACCCTCTTCACGAAACCCCTTCACAAGGGCGAAACATATATACTCACTTGAATAAAACTTATCATACCTCCGTCTCTTCGCAAACTTCAGTGATGATTCTTGTATAAACCTATTTGGATCAGTTAGGCAGAGGATACTACCTTTCTGGATAGGGACAGGGGGTAAACCATGACCCTTCCTAGCCTGCAATGTTTCAAAGCCAATCTTTCCCTAGACCTTGGTATCAAATGACACAACCCACCACTAGTCCAGTCACTACCACTCATACTGGAGCTCCATCACCAACCTCTTCCAGTCATGTTGGAGATGGATCAACGACCTCTGCAAGTCATGTTGAAGACCTACAACCAGCCACTACTAGTCATGTTGGGGGCATCACTCTAGTTGCCATGAGTCCTATCGATGTCACATATCCAACCTCTATACAAGATGTGAGAGATGACTCTCTCTCCTCTGCCAATCACGTTGAGAGCATGTTTCCAACCATTGTGAATGAAGTTGGAGGCATTGAGAATCCTAGATTGCTCAGACGTAAGCCTAAATTATTTTGCAGGACTTGCGAAGGAAATCACCTTACTCATTTATGTCCTATTACTATTGGGATACCTGAAGCATGGGGCTCACCTAAGATCCCTTTGGATTCTGAGGCATCTTTGGTTTACCCACATCATGTTTCTCTGTGATTGGCATGACAGCCATGCTGATGAAATCCTCTCCTGACCATACCCCTGTTGTCAAGGGTGATGTGTCCCCTATCCTTGTTATCACGCGTCCTATTCAACCTAAAATTGAAGAAGTGGTTGTACCAGTGCAATCTCTGGTCAATCCAACTCTCCTTGTGGAGTGTGATGCATCCTTCAACCATGTCATCATCATTCCTGATGCTACACCTTCTGAACAAGAGAGAATTCTACTCTCCCCGAGTACTCTCCCTTCAAGTCCTGGATAAGTTCCCTTTGATTGGGATAGTCTTGTGGGGTATCCAATGCCCCCACCTATGTCCTTTCCAGTAAGAGACATTATCTAATATATCATAGAGACGATAACCTCTGCTAGCACTTTATCCTCCTCGACTTGGAGAGATTTGGGTTTTCCCAAGCTTATGTCAGTTATTCGTAAGATACTAACATTCCACAAAAGTCCAGCACAAGACCCTTGGCCTCCCTCGTGACTTGTCACCTAGAAACTCCCAAACAAGTCTGAGTTAAGCTCTTTTTCGACTCATCTAAAAAGATAAAAGATTGTCGAGTGAGTCTTAGTTAATCTCTTTTTCGACTCGTTTTCAAAAAGCAAAAAGATTGTCCAGTGAACTTGTCTCTTTCACACTTGTAAATTGGATTTGAAAGGACATCTATTTGGTACAAGTTTATCCCTTTTTCACACCAAGTAGACTAAAGATCATAAAAAAGGATATTTTTTGGCATTAATTTGTGATTGCATCTTATTCCCTTACTTGCAGTATTGAGCCTATAGTCAGTGCTCGCTTTGCGTTATAAACCATTCACCTCAACAGTTTTTCATCCTCAACCAAGAAGAGCCTCATTTATATCCTTCTCAATTTGACACCCTATACCCAGGAGGGAACATTCCCCCGAGTGTCCATCTCCTGCATGCATCTCCTTGCATTCAACATAGGTATGTTCCACTGTTGGAACAAGTTTTGCTTACTTGCGACACTCGTTTCCTCCTTTGTATCATAGAATTCATTTGTCTATGAAAAAAAAAAAAGGTAGGTAGGAAGGGAATATTATCTTATATTGGTAGCATTCGTGTCACCTTTGAATAGAGCACAAAGTTATTGAGTCCATTTATCATCATAATTTTGGGTTTAGCATGGCCTTAGGAAGATCAACTCGTTACAGAGAGTTTTCTCTATTGACTGGTTACTCTTCCAGTCCCTATGGAGAATTTCATTGATGCCTCCTTTATCTCATGGTTTCATCATTGAGTCTATGTTTTCGAAGTCTTTCATATGTCTCATGCTCTTTTTCAAAGGAGGTCTATCAACCTGTGTCGGCTATTTCTTAGAACTCTTGACTTTGCATGTCGGCTATACCCTCAGTTTGTCTCAGAATCACATGATATTGTATACCTATCACGTACCCTGGTTCTACTTTCATCATTTGTATCTAACCTTGAACCCAGTGGTTGACATTTCATCATTGGTCATTGACTGGGTGGTTTCCCTTATGTTCAACAACAACACATCTATTCACACATTGGGATTTGTGTAGTGTATTGGATGTCATTATCCTTATTGGTAGTTTCCTCACCTTTGTTAGTAGTTTTTCTCATTGGCTTCTATTCAAAGGGTCTTTTTCCTGTACCACTTGCACTTGGCACACGTAAAAGATGCACAGGGTTGTTGGTTTGTGAACATGTTCTTCATCCGATTTCCTCCAAATCATGAATCTCCTACTTTGTACCTCTTGATGAATGATGAGAGATTCCTTAATGCTCTCCTTTTAGCATGTCTCCTTCCATAGACTTCATCTCATCTATTCTGGAAACGAGACCTAGAGTCTTATGAGTACCTTGAGGCTTGTAGTCATTAGTGGCATGTTCTCTCACCATCGACAGTTGGGAATACATCAATGTCTCTTGATCGATGGATTCCTAAAGTGTTTGGCCCTAACTCCTTTATTCACACTTGTAAGAATGTACTCGGTGCCTTGATACCTACTTTCATTATCGATAGGTTGTCTCAAATTTATTAACGGTATACCTCAATGATCGGTAATCAAACGATGTCTCATTGTGTTTGACCTCAAATCCTTTATTCACATGATGTAGACTTGCACCTTTGGTGGATTGTGTAGAAGACTTGAAGACATCAGTATGTGGCCATGACTTTCTTGATTTGTTGCTTCCTTTTCATTGGACTAGTACCTATATGACTTCAGTGATCATGGGAGATCAGATTGTACTCTACTGTATACAGATACCTTCAGATTGATTTTGAGACTGGTTCTACCAGGCCTTGTTTGTGACTATGACAACCTTTGGCATGTAACCGCATTTGTATTTTCCTAGCCATGGCCACGGACAGTTGTTTGGTATTTTTTCACATGGATCTACAGTGTAATTCAAATTGGTAGCCATGTATGCAAAGTCGGTGCAGAATGTCATGAGCAACTAGTTCTTCCAGTTGGTTCCCCATCACTCCACTTCTTGGTTTTTATAATGTATTTCATCCATTGCAAATACTCCTCTGACCTCACACATTAGGGGGGATCTGTTATAGTAATATTTTCCTCACCCTATGCAATCTTGCACATAGGGCCTTTTTCCATTTCCCTATGCAGACTTTTCATCCCCTTTTGCAAATCCCAGAGAAAAAAAATACATGTTTTCCACATGTACGCACCTTGCCTACTATACAACATGCATATACGCAGGTTGCACCACTATAGACCGTGTACATCGGGATTTGTGCCCAAAAAATAAAAATGGTGTCGGGTTTCCATGTCACGACAAGAGATATACGATCCTCGACCTTCCATATAATGGAAACGTTTCGACTCGACCCTTTAGTTCCATTTGGAGGCTATAAATGGGCCAATTCTGAGCTATGGAAAAAGGAGATAAAGAATTCAACTTTGAGAGCAAATTTGCTCTGAGAAATTATTTACTTCATATTGATTATGCATCCCTTTGTCCTTTAAGTCTAAACACAATGTTCATCCCCCAAGCTCTTCCGTTATTGATTTAGAACTTCATTGTATCTCTTCTATGAGCATGCCTTTCGTGGAGGATTGAAGTGGTGGAGGCCCACCTGGAAGGAAATTAGTTTCTCGGTTCGGAACTGTGCCGACATGGAAGTCTGTAACATTTTCACTTATGTTGATCATATATTAATAGAAATATTATTTTCCTGTCCAATTGATATCTTGAAAATATTTGAATTATTATTCCATGGGCATATTTGTCATGTTTATTAATGGATTATGCTATTGAATGTGCTAACATCATATATCATCACCATATGCTTGCTTTGCTTGGTTGTTGAGGACTAGTTGCAGGTATATTGCTTTGGTTCAAGTGCTCAATGGTGGACTTCATCGAACGTCTAGACGAGGTAGGCCTTTTATCTTGTCTCGCTAGCATATTTTTTTATATATCATACTTGAGAATAGAGTTGATTTCTGTAGTCATTTCCGTCTATTGTGGTTTACCCTAGACATAAAGAGGTTTTCCTCGTAACAACTCTAGATTGCGTCATTGTAGCATGTTGAGGGTTTTCACTTTTATTCTTTCAACTATTTGCATTGGGGTGCTTGGAAGGTTTGGTATGGTGTCCCGGGCTATGCATCCATGAAGTTTAAACATGCAATGAGAAAGAAAATGCCTAATCTATTCTAAGAGAAACTTGACCTATTGCAGAAGTTTGTAATTACCACTTGAGTAGATTTATAGAATCATAGATATATAGGAATATTTGTTTTTATTGTTTGGATATGTGACTAGTTTTCATGACTTCTTAAACAAATCTTGTATTATCAAAATGAGGAAACCTATTGATTATGTAAATGTGGATCTATAGATAAGATAGTATAATTTTATTAATGTCCAAAAAATGACTACAATAAGTATATAAATGGGACTAAAAATTACATCTAGTGTGAATTCATATTAGGAGTGTAAATATACTCCTAATGCTACTCTATCAACAACAAAAAAGGATCCAAGTATATAGAGGAAAGAAGTGGTACAAAATGAGTGTAGAAGTAAGGAAATGAGAAGAGTATGTAAAAATGTGGTTTATTTTTCTATTGGTCCTCCTATATAATTGGATCTTAATTCATCTAGTCCATCAAATGGTTGTAGGGAAGAATATAGTGAATTTGTGACATCCGGTGGGATGTCCTTTAAGTCACTTTGATGCATAGTGTAACATCCAGCTATACTGAGCACATGTTGTCAACTTATTCTTTGAGGACACTTGTGTGAAAGTGATATGGTTATAGGGCATTATGATATTCTTTCGATTATGGAGTTTACATGATGATGTTGATGTGTTGTGATTTATTATTTTTTGATATATATCTATTGACAGATGATATTGATGATTTTACATGAGTGTGCAGTACACGTGATGAAATATGGATGTTGAGGGCATCAATGGACCTCCTTGGACTCTAGATTGAATCAGGGAGTGGACTATGTTGGGTTTGAGTATTCATTTTATGCATATGTGACATGATTTATTTGGTATGCTTATGTATATGGATCAGTGACAGTGTTTTGTCAATGGATGCAGGCTCACAATGCTTGCTAATATGACTCACATAAGGAGTAAAGGGGCCATGCACAACAAACCAAACATTGAGGGAGAGGTGTGGCAGAGTCCTTGTCACATCCTACTGGCACTCTCGTTGTGGCTCAGATTGTAGGTTAATGATTACCTAGTTCAAGAGGTCCATAATGTCATGAGGGAAGATTGAGACAGATGCTCAAGAAGATTCCTAAGGGGCGCGCAATAAGGTGGATTATTTATTCCTTAGAATCCCTTAGTTTCTCACAAGGTCAACCAAGTGGAGTGTTGACTCCAAGGGTTGGACAACTACCAAAACCAGTCAAAGCCGAGTGGCACTCTTGGAGCACGGAGGTGCATCTTGAAGGGCATGTTGCGTAATTAAAAACTTGAGTCAATAAATCTAGGTGGCCTAGAAAACCTTGAAATCATTAGACCTTGCCGGATTTAAATAATTAATTAAAGAATGAATTTATTAATTATAAATCCTAATAAAAGTCAAAGCCTACTTCAAAGACTGAGCCTAAGTCTATGCTTAGTTAGGGGAGTAAAATAAATTTATTTAAAATAAATAAGATAAATCAATTTAAGAATTTAAATAATGAGAAAATCTAAATGAGATAATGCACATGTGTGCATGAAATTAATAAAAGGAAATTTTAAATTAAGAAAGAAATAAAGTATGAGAGAATAGGTGTACACATAGGATGGTATCTAGAGTCTAGCTACCACTAGTCTAACTAGAAGAAGACTCCTAATCAAAATCTAATTAAGATCTAGTTAGGAGACACTCATTAATTGAGAATCTTAGGAATAAAGAGACAACTAAGAGTGATTTTAGGAACACATGGGGGAATGTGAGGGAGATTGACTTTTAATTAAAATAAAAACTTGTAATTACTTGTGCAACTTGGAGAGAGAGTGACAAGTGTGTGGGTGAATAATCATATTTTAATTAATTAAAAAGTTAATTAAATTGTGCATGGGAACATGTGTGAGTGAGGAAAATTCTATAAAACAAACTGTTTAGATGGGAAATAGATCACACGCATTATTAGTAAATTCATGCTGCCAAAATATTTTGGGACTGTTTTTTACTTGTGAGAGTTCGGAAACCAAGTTTGAGGATAGATTGGTAGCTCTCCCTTGAAAGGAAAACTTGGAGCTATAGTATTTATTGCTTTTGTTCTTGGCCCCTTTATGGGTCGAGGGGCTAAGGAGGGAGAAGAGTACCCCTAGCGTTGGCTGAGAGGTATCGGTGAAGTCTCTATGATTAGAAAGCGGGAGGAAGGAAGGAGCACCTTTTGTTGAAGAACATCTTCAACTTCATCATCTTCGGTTATGGTCTTCCTATTTGAGTTTTGTAATTTTAATAAGCTTAATTTGTGTGTGTGTGTGTGTGTGTGTGTGTGTGTGTGTGTGTGTGTGTGTGTGTGTGTGTGTGTGTAGTTTAGAAACTTATGAACCTGTGTTGTAAATCTGATATCAAACTGGTAAGTTCTTGATGGATTTGTGTAATCAAACAAAATAAATTTTGGAATTTGATTCCATTGCAACTTCTCAACTAAGTATTTTTCAATTCATGTTATCTCTCTTTTCAATTGCCCATCCATGTTTATTCTACTTGTTCGTTGCTAGATGGTTTAGCAATTGAGAAAGTTAGAAATTATTTATTTGCTTCTAGTTGATGTTAACCAAACGCGAGTTCTTCTTGATCCCTGCCATTGTTTCACTTGCCAGAAATTTATTTTATATTTTCTTGATTCGAATTCTAAATTCTGAAAATAAAATTATGTTTACAATGTTATGTATAGTTTTGAATCCATTTCTGATTCAAAAAGAAAACTAGATTCGTTGCTCATTATAGTTTTGAAGACTCTATCTTTAAATCATTTTGTTGGTGGGGAAATTTCATGTTGATTTTTATTAATTGGAATTAGTTCATAGTGAAATATTTGAATTCACAGCTTGATAATATTTTAAATCATTTTTCTGATACAAGAATTTCATGGTTTGTTTCTTTTGATTCAATCTAATCTTTTATAATTCTTGGGTCTATGTTTTAGTCTTTGATCACCTTGAACAATTTTCCTCTTGTGCCTTTGAACCTCTACCATTATCAGATTGCAACACCTACCATTTTCGAAACCTTTGTTTGCTTCCTTTTGATTTTAATTTGAATTTATCATAAATTTAGTTTTGTTTCAAGGTCCAGAAAAAGTGTCGGATCAAGTGTCGAAACAAGGGTCGGATTAGATTCTAGAACTATGTTGGTTGAGAGATTTTCATGTTAGCCTTCTCACTTAGGTTCGGTTCCCTTAGTAGAGTTGTTGTTTACTCTTAAATAAAGATGTGAAGTGATTGATTCTTCTTTTAATCATCTTATATAAAGCTTTGTAAGCTAGCATGTGAAACTTTATTGATTCTTAAATATGAATTTACCTTCTTAATTTCTTAAAATGGATATGTAATTAGTTAAATTCTTGATATATTACTTGCTATGATGAGATCAGTTTATAGCTTTATACTAGGATATGAAGGTTGTATAAATCCTTATATATCGTTTAATATGATGTTGACCTTGTTTAATAGTTTATGTAATGTAAGGAAGCATTGATTTGGTATGTATGGTTTAATAAGATTGATCTTCTTATAATTTTCTTATAGTTTGTAATAAATAGGTAAAGTAGCATTTGAGTATTATTATTGCTTAATAATGGTTGAGTCTTCTCATGGTTCTTTTAAATCGTATGCATGCAACTTGAATTCTTATTATTGCTATTTATGATTAATTTCTTATAATTTAAAAGGGTACTTAAAGTGGTATTCAATCCTTATGTTGTGCTTAAGGAAGAAATTTAATTTTCTTATGGGATTTCATGATTGTAAGTGTACCTAGTATTTTAATTACTTTGTATTCTTAATTAAATTATATCATGTTAGTAAGGTACATGGTTGAGCTACATAGGGGTTGTAATTATTGCAGATGTTTTGATTCTTGATTGAGCCTGACTTGACAATATACTAATGAAGATTAGATTTAGATCCCTATCCACTCCTAAGATTGTACTTATTCTCTTGTGGTTAAAATGAAGATTAGATTTAGATCCCTATCCACTCCTAAGATTGTACTTATGCTCTTGTGGTTGTACCTTCTTTATGTATTATCCTCTTTCTTTATTGCACTTACTATTCTGTATAATATTGATTAAGCATAGTAGGGTATTCCATTGTACATGAGGAATTGAAGGATTGATATGGTTGATAAATCTAGTCTTGATTCGAGGTTTATGATTGGATTAATGGGATTTAGATACCTCCTTGTTCCTCAGAACAATTGCCAGTCCTAAGACCTTAAATGGCCAAAATCAATCAGATGAATCCTCGACTTGAGTGTTGCTTATGTGCCTTAGAGGTCCTAACCATGCAGGATAGGTTGGGTTGGTAGTTTCCTTATGTTATCATTTGAGATATGGTTTATTGAATTATAGCGATGTTGCTTCCAGTGGATTCTGATGAAATTGATTGAGTAGTTATAAATTTAAGTTGTGACACATGTCACTTGGCGTAACGTTATTTGTTTTAAAAAAATTAATTGCCTCTTTTGAACATCACTTTTGTTGTCGTAACGGAGGGGATGTTACATATGGTATCAGAGCAGGTTCAACCCTGCGACATTGGACAATTATGCCTTCCACTATGTTAAATAAATGATTGAATCTTATCACTAATTAAATTTTGAATTTTTCCATGAAGGTAGATGGCGTGGTGTTGGAGGAAGAGGTGTGACACCTCCGATAGCATCCACACCAGAGGGGTAAAACCCCCAAGGAGAAGAACAAATCACTGAGAAGGAACATGTTGTTGTGGGATAGGTGGTAGGTATGATGATATCCTTTCAGAGGATGTAAGAGGCCTTGATTAACCGACTGGATAGAGATGAGGGTAGAGCATATGTACCTAATGAGGGTTCACAGCGTGCTCTAGATAGTAGTGGTAGCATACACAGAGAACTTGAGAAGGTGAAGTTTCTCGAGTTCATGAGTGTTGCTATCACACTAATTTGCCTTAGGTCTTTTAGTTTGTTTTCAATCTTTTTTCAAGCCTTAGATTTCATTTTTTCTTTTAAAGTCTCATCCCTTTAAAATTTATGTTTGGTAGGACCCCTTAGATGATTAAATTTTTTGAGTCTTATCTCTAATTTGATCCTCAAATTGGTTTTTGATCCTTGAACCATTTTAGCTCATGACTCATTTTGGTCCCCTTCGTGACTTGTCCTTAGGTCGATCCCTCCCATGACTAGATTGATGTGACACTCCTCTCTCCTCACTCATGACCTCATAGGCATGCCTCATCATCCTCGCTTACTTATCTAATCATTTTTTTGAATTGGAAACATTGCTTACTCATCAGATAGTTCTGTAGCGCCTATCCAATTTGTCATACTTCCACCTCAAATCATGATTTCCACGACTGATGTCATATCCCTTGTTTTTAGTGCCAATAGTTAGTTAAAGATGCTTATCATATCTTTCATTTACGTGTCTTGGTAATGGTTTATATTTTTGAAAATCTCAATAGTGATGTGCTGCACAAATTCACAAGTTCTGATTAGGTGACAACAAGGCAACCAAGTTCGAGACTAAAGTGGGTTCGAGGGCCGAAGTTTTCGCAATCTCATCCTGAGATTTCATTCAAGGATCCAACATGTGTCTACTCTATAGGTATCCTATGTTGCCCCACCCCTACATATTATATTTCACAAGAAATTTGTGCTTGGGTTTTGGTTGGCCAAGTTTACATAGTCGTAAGGGGCTTGTCTTTGCATGGTATCTTGGTCTTATTTATTTTCCAGACCTTTATCTTCATTTCCTGCATCTAAGTCAGTTTATTGTTGCTTGTCTCGGTCATTTAGATCGAAAGCTTGTAAATAGCCTATCCTCTACGTATGTGTTGCGCTAGCCAAAGGCGCTGCCTAAACCCTCTATGCCTTCCTTGTTTCCTTTCATCTTGGAGTTTAGCGTTTTCACTCAATTTCAAAGGGCCAATTCTAGATTACTCCCTCACTGTTTACACTCCAAAATACTTGTACAAGCCTAAGGGTGTAATTCTTAAAGTCGCCTACTAGCATCAGTCTATCTAAAAGGGGAAGCCTTATATATTTGAAGTCATATTCAAAGCCTTCCTGGTCATTACCATCCCTTAATTCTCTTAAAAACCCTCATTTTGAGCCATGGAGACTCCTCAATCTAGGAAGACACACAAAGGTGGAAAGGTGGTTAGGACAGAACCAATGGACATGCATCTTTTTTATATAGAACCCATAGCAAGAGAGGCCTTTCAAAGAGTAGGGTGCCTCTCTTTCTGTTAGAACATGTAGAGAGTCCATCCAGAGGTAGCAAGATAGTTTTCATTGCAGTTTGATGGCAGGAAAACCAAGGTTGGTGATTTGTAGTTTTAGTTGACTGAAGCCTCTATCTCAGTTGCAACAGGGATCCCCATTACAGGTGAAAAATGGTTCAAATCCATGGATTTGAGTTCAACCTATGCAAAATATCTTTTTAAACCCTAATATCAAGCCATTGATTTGTCCAAAAGTATGCCAAGGAGTTAGTTGATTGACCAATTTGACAGATTGTTGAAGAGCATACAAAGATATTTTACTTGTGAGGGGAGATTTAACACATTGTACTAGTACCATATAAGGTTGTTGCTACATTTTACTGGTAAGGTTGAGATGAATATTCCCTATTACTTGTTGAGGAGTTTAGTTAAGATGTTAGACAATATACAAGCCAAATCTAAAGATGTGGATTCTAGCCTTTTCCACTCTGGACTTATCAGAATGCTAGTCTCTGAGGAATTGAGTAAGAAAGAGATTTCATGGGAGCATTGTGTTGTTACCTCTCATTTCAAGTTGGATCTAGCACCAACTCCTCAATCATAGAGGGAAAGTCCTTTGTCACCCACCAGTGCAACTAAATTAGGGACCAGCAGGAAGAGGAAGGGCAGAGCCCTTGCTCAAGTTTCAGAGATCAGCAAGCAGATCACAAAAGCTGAGGAAGAAGTTTGTCCTTCTCCACACAGATATTTTTCACCACCCCCTCCACCAGGGTTAGAAGAGGTTCCTTCTTCTACCAAAGCTGCATCCAAGAAAGGGAAGAAGATTATATTTCCCTCTTCTCCTCCAGCAATCGAAATCAAGGGTAAAAGGAATTTCACAAGGTCATCAATTTCTAATGGGGTTTTCAAAGAGCAGTCTTTACCAGAAACCCCTATTCAAAAGAAGAAGGGTAAGAGCATTGAAAATCTTGTGGAGGAAAAATCAGAAACCCTTACTCAGAGGAAGAAAGGTAAAGGTAGTTCTCAGCCTACTGAAGGGAAACAAGAAACCCCTGTACAGAAGGGTAAGGATAAAGGTACTAAAATACTTTTGGAGAGTAAAGATGAAACCTCTGAGAAAGGCATTGTGAAGCTTGTTGAAACAAAAGATGAAACCTTTTTGCTGAGAAAGAAGAATAAAAGTAAAGCCATCAAGGAACCTGATGAGGTTGACAAGACACTTCCCATCCAGGAGGAAGAGGAGTCTAAGAAAAAGCCTAGTGAGACTGTACATGCCACTGTTCCTCCTAACAGTCAGACCTACAAAAGAATTATCAAGCAGCTTAGAGATGCAAGAAAAGAAATAGCTCATCTTAAAGCAGAAGATAAGTTCAACTTGGCTCAGATGAAAGAGCTCATGGATGGCTACATTCATACCCTTGACTTGGAAAGGTTTGCATCTAGAAAGGCCCAGCCCCTTCATAGACAGTTAAATAATATTTATAGGAAAAACAGAGGCTTCCAGTCTCAAAATAGGAAGCTAAAGGTTGAGCTGAAGCACTTTCAAGATGAGGTAGCCCAAAGAAATTTACAGGGGTTGGTTGAAGCTGTCATTGAGGATGACAAACCATCATCTAATGAGATCACAGCTACACAGAGGAAGCCTGGCAATGCTAAGAATAATAAGTCTGCTATGTCAATTGAAGATCCTCTTTCTACCAGAAGGAGTGCGAGGTTAAATGTCAAAATGACAAAATAGTTGGTAAAAGGTAAGCCCCATTTTTTAGGATGTTCCTTTTTGGGGAGGGTTAGTTGATATGAAAATATTATCTCCGCCATCTATACGGGCTTCGAAGCGTTTAATTAGCTGGGTTTTGAGTTTTTTCTAAGTGGTAGCTTACCCCAATGGTAAAGGGCACTACCTATTGCACGATCAAGGCACCTAAGTAAAATGGTTTTGTCATCATGAAAGACCAAAAATTGCTCAGCACATGTTCAAGGTTGAAGGCGTTTCATTTTTGGCAATGCTACCTAAACCTGCACACAGACGCAGCGTAAGTGGCGCTACCTACAGACACTACCAAATATTTCACAGAGGGTAAAGGTTTTCACACAGGCGCAACACAGGGGTGCTACCTACAGGCACTACCCAATATTTCATAGAGAGAAGAGTCTGTACACATATGCAACACAGTGATGCTACCTACAAGCACTACCTTTTCTCCTTGTAGTGCGCTACCCAGTTTTGCTACCCAAGGAAGCTGCCAATAAAGACCAGGGATCTAGGAGGACCAAGCTAATGACTTTTGGATAAATTGATGATGAAGAAGGATGGAGAAGTAGAAGTTGGCATCATGAAGAAAACCACATGCTTTGAAAGACACATGGAAAAAAGGAGTTGCGCAGAAAAAAGGAATCAAATTAGTTTGAAATTCAGTTGGATCAGTCACCAACATTTTCCTGTTTTATAGCATAGGTGGTTAGATAAGTTGTTATATCAAATAAGTGTTTAGAGTTTTTCAAGGGAAGGAGGCCAGCTCATGCGTCTAGTTGTTGCCTCCCTTTGTTATAAATAGATAGATCATTTGCTTTAGTAGGTTCAGATGGTTGAGCAAGGCTCCCTTATACTTTAATATTTTGATAAAGTAATTGTGATCTAGTGATGTACTGGACTTAAGACTTTTTGACTAATAGAAACAGCTTATTTTTCAGTCTATTTTCTTCTGATGCTAAATGTTCATGCTTTGAATGATTCACATGAATGATTGTGGTGATGTTATGATGGATGTTTGATCATTATGTTATCATTATTTTTATGTAGCTTCCTTAGTTTCTCAGTTCAAGAATATCTTGTGTTAAGAAACTTTCCTCCTTAGGATTTTGTGGACCTGATGTTTACAGTAGCCCCTACACTCCTCTCATTCAAGTCTTCCCTCTATTCATACTTACTCCCAAACTATTGATTGAAATTATCCAATACCTTAATTGTTGGTGCATGCTAGCCCTATTATCTGAGTTAGAACATTATCACTCGAATCCTTTTCCATTTGACCTTTTAAACACCCTTACATTCACTTACAACTTGATGGGTACTGGGCTTGCCTTCCATGCAATCTGAAGGTGACTCCTAGTGCTAACAAGTGCCATGGATGAATCAGTCATCGAAGCATGGTTGGAGAACATGGCGATGTGCTTTGCACTTTATGATTACACCTCCAACATGAAATTCAACATGGCGGTGTTTCAGATAAAAGGGAGTACTCTTCTATGGTAGAAGACTCTCCTACCTCAACTAAACATGGTCGTCGAAGACATGTCATGGGAGTTGTTCAAGGAATGGTTTCGGGAGAGGTACTTGTCCGAGGAATTCATTGAGAGTCATATTAATGAGTTCAACACCTTATGACAGGGTGGTCGTATGGGGCCAGAGTATGAGGATAGATTCATGGAGCTGCTTAGGCATGCCCCACATTTGAACATGGAGAATTTGAAGGTCAACAAGTTTTTGTTTGGCCTTAACTTCAACATTTGTGTGAAGGCGAGGATTCTAATGCCTCAGACATTGCACGATGTAGTCCAGAAGGTTCTCATAGCTGAGCAAGAGCTTAATAGAGGGGTCATAGCAGGACTCCTACAAGACCGACTGGACAGATGACATCAGGAGCGCAGTAGCATTAGACACCATCTATACATGCATCAGGGCATCGATATATGTCTAGAGGACCTATGTTCATGACACTATGATGATTGACTCCTCATCATAGGACTCCCTACAAAGGACCACTACATCAGCAACAATGCCACCCACAACAGTGACAGTTTAGGCCTGTTCAGCAGAACATACTAGGGTCACAGACTGTTAGGCCAACAAATTATACTTCTGGGATTAGGAGTACTAGATTGAAGACTATATCTTGGACATGTGGAGAGCCACATTAACAACAATATTGTCCTATTGAGAAGGCCTGAGCAGTCGGATCAGCAAGACCCACTACAGTGGGAGATTTGGGCAAGGCCCACAGGATTCATGTAGTGGTGAATAACCACTAGGCCAAGCACCATTCCACTATGCTCGAGACGTCAGGTACAATCACCAACGAAAATTGTAGTATTTTTATAGATCCATGTGCTACAAAGATATTTATCTCTAGTGCAACGCTAAAGAGAATTAAGGTAAAGGTAGTCGAGCAAGACGAGGTCAGAGACGTAGAAATGGCTTCGAGCGCCAAACAAAAGGTTGGAGGAAAAGTTGTGGACTGTAGAATTAACTTGGGAGACTTTGTAACGAATACCAACCTTTATGTCATGATCTTAGGATATTATGACATAGTGATTGGTATGGACTGGTTGGAATCGCATGATGCGATACTTAACTGTAAAACGAAATGGTTAAGTTTGACAGATGATTTGGGACGAAGTAGAGTGATTGTAGGAAGAAACCAGGGAGTGTCCTTGAGGTTTATTTCTTCCCTATAGCTACAGAACAATATGCATAAGGGATGCAATATATATTCAATTTTAGTGTTAAATGAAAAGGGCGAGGTGGAAGGATTAGAAAACCTTCCTGTAGTACAAGAATAGATGATCAATAACCGATATATGTTGCCAAGAATAGACGATTTGTTTGATCAAATGAAAGAAGCGATGGTGTTTTCGAAGATTGACTTGATATCAAGGTATCACCAGTTACATATTAAAGAGGAAGATATCCCTAAGACTGCTTTTAAGATGAGATTCAGAAGCTTTGATTTTACAATTTTACCATTTGGACTGAGAAATGCCCCGAGGGTATTCATGAGTTTGATGAATGGGTTGTTCTGCAAATACTTGGACAATTTTGTTCAAGTATTTATTGATGACATACTAATTTATTCTCGGATGAAAGAGGAACATGACAAACATTTAAGATTGGTACTACAGTGTCTACAAGAAAAAAAATTGTACACGAATCTATCAAAATGTTCCTTTTACCAATCAAAGATTCATTACTTGGGACATATCATATCTGGTGAAGGTATCGTTGTGGATCCAGCGAAGGTAAAGGATATTATGGAATGGCCTGCACCGACAAACATACAATAAGTACGCAGCTTTATGGGTTTAGCAGGATATTACCGATGGTTCATCAAAGGTTTTTCGAATATAGCAAATCCGATCACGAAATTGCAGAAGAAGAAAAAGAAGTTTGTATGGATTGAGAAATGCGTGGAAGCATTTCAAAGGCTCAAGGAGTTGTTGATGACAACGATGATACTAAAATTCCCTGACATGGAAAAGGAATTCCTGGTATGCACTCATGCATCCAAGGAAGGTTTAGGCAAAGTCTTGATGCAAGACGATCGAGTGATCGCTTACATTTCAAGGAAATTGAGAAAGCATGAGGAAAACTACGTAACTCATGACTTGGAGTTATTGGAAATTGTATATTCCTTGAGATTTTGGAGGTACTACATGATTGGATGAAATTTTGAACTAAATATAGATCGTTGTGGATTGCAGCATATATTTACGCAGAGTGACTTGAACACACGACAGAGGCATTGGTCAGAATTACTTAGCGAATACGATTTTGAGATTACTTACATTAAAAAAATGGTGAACAAAGTGGCATATGCATTGAGTCAGAGACCACGCATATTCATGGTAATATCTCTCAAGACAAATCTTCGAGGAAAGATTCTAACATTACAGATAGACGATGATTGGTACAAAGCGGTTAAGGAAAATATTGGACAAGATACCATGATGGTACCAAAGTTTGAAGGTTATAAATTGGACAATGATAGATTGATGAGATATAACAAAAATATTTACATACCGCCTAATGATGAATTAAGAAGTTTGATCTTAAGTGAAGCGCATTGCGTAGTGTACATGGCTCATCCAGGAGTCACGAATATGAAGGCGGACCTTAAGCCTTTATTCTTCAGGAAGGAAATGAAATCAGACATAGTTAGTTACATGGTGAGATGTCTAGAATGTTAGCAAGTGAAAGTTGAACATAGACATCCAGCAGGATTATTACAACCACACGTAATTCTGGAATTGAAATGGGAGGTCATTTCGATGGACTTTATTGTTGGATTGCCACTAACGGCAAGGAGACATGACTCAATTTTTGTGGCAGTTGACACTCTGACGAAGAGTGAACATTTTATCAATGTACGTATGACGTATTAGGTGCCATACATAGATAAAGTTTTTTTTAGCGATATTCTGAGATTACATGGCATGCCAAAAAGGATCATATCTGATAGAATATTGGTGTTTACAGGATGATTTTGGACCAATTTCCAAGAGGCTTTGGGAACAAAACTGAACATTAGTACATCATATCACCTTGAGATAGACGGGAAGATAGAAAGAACAAACCAAATTTTGGAATATATGTTGTGTATGTATGTAATGGACCAATAGAAACATTGGGAAGAGTGTTTTCCACTAGTAGAGTTTTCATACAACAACAGCTATCAAAGTACCATTAAGCTGGAACCATTTGAGTTTCTTTACGGGCGACCATGTCAGACGTCGTTCAGCAGGGATTGACTTAAGGATAAGGTCCTGGTAGGACCAGAAGTGATCCAAGAAATGGAATAACAAATGCAATCGATAAGACAGAGGAATAAAGAAGTTCAAGATAAGCAGAAGAGTTATGTTGATGCGCATCACATTGACCGCAGTTATCAAGTTGGCAGTCGAGTTTTCTTACAGGTGAAACTACACAAGAGTTCGATCAAGTTCGGGAAGGGTGATAAACTCTCTCCTAGGTTTGAGGGGCCTTTTGAAGTCATGAAAAAGAAAGGACCCATGGCTTATCGACTAGCCTTTCCTGATTCTTTAAGGCGTATGCATGATGTTTTTCATGTATTTGTTTTGAGACATTATATTAGTGACCCTACACATGTGATTAACATGAGTTCTTTGCAGGTGTCGGATGAGGGTGATATCATAGCAGAGCCAATCCGCATTTTGTACCATCGCATTTGACAGCTATGGCGTTGAATAGTCGATCAGATCAAGGTTTAGTGGGACAATTATAGTCCACACTCAGCTACCTTAGAGGACGCATATGATATGCGTCAGCAATTTCCTTACTTATTTGATAGATTAGACATATAGATATTGTCAGATACTCTTATTTACTGCATTTTATACATTGTACAACTTCGGGACGAAGTTTATAACAAGAGGGGGTGTATGTAACATCCCACTCTATTGAGCACATGTTGTTGACTTACTCTTTGAGGACACTTGCGTGCAAGTGATCCAAATATAGTGCATGATGATCTTGTTTCGATTATGGATTTTACATGATGATGTTGATGTGTTTTGATTTACTATTATTTGATATATATGTATTGACATATGTTATTGACGAGTTTACCTAAGTGTGCAGGGAACATGACAAAATATGGATGTCGAGGGCATCAATGGACCTCCTTAGACTCTCAATTGAGTCAAGGAGTGGATTATGTTGGGGTTGAGTATTCATTTTACGCATATGTGACATGATTTATTTGGTATGATTATGTATATGGATTGGTGACAGTGTTTTTTCAATGGTTGTAGGCTCACGATTCTTGCTAATCTGACTCACATAAGGAGTAAAGGGGCCATGGAAAACAAACCATACATTGAGGGAGAGGTGTGGTAGATTCTTTGTCATAGCCTACTAGCACTCTCGTCGAGGCTCGAATTGTAGGTTAATGATTACCTAGTTAGAGAGGTCCACGATGTCGTGAGGGAAGACTGAGACAGTCGCTCACAAAGATTTCTAAGGGGAACACAATAAGGCATATTATGTATTCCTTAGAATCCCTTAGTCTCTCACAAGGTCAACCGAGTTGAGTGTTGACTTCAAGGGTTGGACAACTACCAAAACTAGTCAAAGGCGAGTGGCACCCTTGGAGCATGGAGGTGCATCTCTAAGGGAATGTCGCATAATTAAAAACTTGAGTCAATAAATCTAGGTGGCCTAGAAAACCTTGAAATCATTAGACCTTGTCGGATTTAAATAATTAATTAAAGAATGAATTTATTAATTATAAATCCCAATAAAATTCAAAGACTACTTCAAAGACTGAGCCTAAGTCTAAGTTTAGTTAGGGGAGTAAACTAAATTTATTTAAAAGAAATAAGATAAATCAATTTAAGAATTTAAATAATGACATAATCTAAATGAGATAATGCACATGTGTGCATGAAATTAATAAAAGGAAATTTTAAATTAAGAAAGAAATAAAGTATGAGAGAATAGGTGTACACATATGATGGTATCTAGAGTCTAGATACCACTAGTCTAACTAGAAGAAGACTCCTAATCAAACTCTAACTAATATCTAGTTAGGAGACACTCATTAATTGAGAATCTGGGGAATAAAGAGACAATTAACAACGATTTTAGGAACACATGGGGGAATGTGAGGGAAATTGACTTTTAATTAAAATAAAAACTTGTAATTACTTGTGCAACTTGGGGAGAGAGTGACAAGTGTGTGGGTGAATAATCCTATTTTAATTAATTAAAATTTTAATTAAATTATGCATGGGGACATGTGTCAGTGAGGAAAATTCTATAAAACAAATGGTTTAGATGGGAAATGGATCACATGGGTTATTGGTAAAGTTATGCTGCCAAAATATTTTTGGACT